>JAWWEU010000158.1:733042-768430 GCA_035583155.1 Acropternis orthonyx | reverse complement strand
CACATAACTGTATTGCTTTTACAGTCAAAAAAAAAAATAAAAAAAGAAAAAAAAAAAAAAAAAAAAAATCTGGCAGAAGTTGAATCGTGCCAAAAACTACAGTATGACACAAGCTAATAACTTGCCAGCTGTTTGCTGCTGTTCTATGTTGCATCTCTAGCCTTCAAGAAGAGATACATTTATACTCAAAATTAACATTCTTGTCAAATATGCTCATTTGTGCAAAACATTTTGCAGTCAAGGAGGGTCCATTTACCCCTCTTGTTCTTCTCTGTTCTCATTCTCCCCTCACTTAAGGCACAAACCACAGTGATGGTTGACAAAAATGTCTAGTCACTCGAAGGTTACATTCTTGGAAAATATCCAAGCATGTGGTGCTTGTGCATTAAAACAAACACAAGCAATATGTAATCTGATGATTATTCTGTTAACTGTTAACAAATCGGTATATGCAATTTTTCTAAATGCAAAACAAGTTAAACATGGTGCTTCTTGAAACAAGGATTTACCTACTTTGGACAGCCTTATACACACAAAGCATCAACTGAACATGCTTTTCTGTAATAATGGATTCCCTCCCCCCATACACTTTAGATAAATGGAAACAACCATTTTGTTCTTTACCTCAAAAGAAAATTAAATGCCAATTAACGTTCTACTTTTGTTTTATCTGTCAGGCTGTTGATCATAGGATATCCAAGGTTCCTTTGATTTTCAACCTGTTGACAAGTAAGAAACATTGCTTTTTGTTTTGCTCACTCATACGCTCTTAAAAAGGGGTGTAGAGATTAATTATGTTTGAAAGAGAAAAGTCTTTCCCATGAGACTTCAATTTAATAAAGGTGCAATTATTTTATAACGTGCACGTGAATGTAGATTACGTATCCCATGTTTCTTCCTTGGCTGTGTGTCACATGCTCACCAAGAATAACTCCAAATGTATTTGTATGTTTTGTAAGTCTGCGCTTCTTCTATGTTGTTCCTCTAAAGTCTTCCTGAATAGTCCAGCCAGTTGTCCCTTAGTATGTATTTCTTCCAGTTTTATTTACAGCTCCTAGATAAATGGTAAATTGCCCATTTTTATCTTGATTCATGAATTTGCAGGTCTGTCTCTTTATACTTCTGAAGGATTACAAAGCTTCTTGTAGTTTGTGTGTGACTGTCACTGACTGGATATATTGCCCTGTTTCCCTGAGCTAAATTATTATCCAGAAGATAGAAAGATGTGTAGGCAACGTGTTGGAAAAGGCATAAAGGCAACATTGTGACTTTATATCTATATATGTATATGACGTTATTTGATAAGTTGAATTCCTATCACTGCTATGGCACAGAAATTAATCTGTTAGTTTTAATACTGTGTTACAGGTTCTTCATAAGTATAGTAAAGATCATTTTAGAGAGTTTTTTAATGGGGGATATGTGTTGGTCTGGGAACCAAGGGTTGAGGACCTAGAATTGCTTTGAAGCTGCAGAGATTTAACTGTAGAAGTCTAAAGTACCAAATACTGACCAATACCCAGGGAAAATTCTGCAATGCAAGCAAGACTTCTGGTTATAGTTTTACAAGTTACAATTGTGACTGCTACACAAGACCTCTGTAGGCTTAAATCCACTGTTAGTACAGAAAATATATGTCTCATATCTCATAGTCATGAATAATCTCATGTAATGTACTCATGCCAAATTAATGAATGAAAGACTAATTTCTTTCACTGCCCTCTCAAAGATGCCTTCTGAAGCTGACAATGTGTATCCTTGTTTCAAAATTCTGTAAATGTGGAGGTCTACAAGTCTTTATACTTCCTGAATTCTGTTTGATGATGGTTTTTCTTTTTTGTTTTTCTAATTTCTGAAAACTATCTGCATTGGAAAAAAAAAACAAAACAAAAAACCAAACCAAACAAAAAAAAAACAAAAAAAAACCCTCACATGAACATTAGATAATGGAAAGGACCATATACCCTGAAAAAAACCCAGGCAAAAACCAAAGTATTTTAAGTTAGTTGCAAAGCAAATGCTGTGTGCTTTTTTTTAATTTTCTTCTCTCACCTATTGGAGCCTGAGCTTTGGAATGTGGTTGAAGAGTGAGACTGCTATTTTACCATTTCACATGGGATACTAACATAGGGGTAAAATGAGAGCAGTTTAATACTTTTAAGTTATCTATACAACAATTGTGTCACTATGAAATGGGTGGGGTTATGTATATACACGCATGTATATATGTGTATGTCTATACTTACAGCATTACTTGAACAAGGCAAAAAGAGGGAATGTTAAGTTTGTGCTGCTGTGGCTGGGGAATTGCATATTTAAACTTGCAACTACTAGGAGTTTTAGTGTGAATGCCAGAGCTAATCTCTAGGAATGATATGTAATTCACTCTAGATCAACTACATGAAAGTGAAATACTTTTCTGTGTATGTTAACATAGCATGATTTAAGTGAGATTTAATAATTTAGAATGTGTGTTTGTGATTTTCTAGTACTATTATGCAAATGCTTTCCTAGCACCTGGAGAGCATGGACATGGACAAAACCTTCAGCCTGTCAAATGAGTTAATGAAACACAGGGTCTCTTCTGACAGTACCTGGGACTTTTTTATATTCCAAAAAAATGCACGCTAAACAAGCAACAGATGTAGATTTTGTCATCAAACAGGAAGCTCATTGAGGCCGGTGTTCTTATGACAGTTTATTGTTTCAGAGGCATTTTTCCTGGTCTGTTATGCATCTCCTCCTTTAGATGGTAGTGAATACCTGGAGTTTTGCACCTTATTGAAATATCATATTACAAGTACATTTATGACAATTTTCATTATTCTTTATTTTTTTCCTGAAAGTTCACTTCTTTTTATCTCCTGTCATTTTCCAAAACTTTCTGTTATCCAGGAACCTATAGAATGTGTAGGTGCTTTTCATTTGGAGAGCTGTCATACATTTCATGGTCAGATATAATGGGATATATTTTGATGGTAAAAATTAGCTTAGATGCTTTAATTGTATAGTAGCTGAAGTCCTGGTTCAGGTGTCTAAATAGAGAAAATTGTTTGAAAACTCTAAAGGAAAGGTGTCATAGGTTTTAATTTCCATGGAAACTGTATCTGATGTTATGTTTTTTCTCTCCCTTGACTTTACTTGCACCAGTTTCTTTCCCTTTTCTTCCTTGTTTCCATTATGGTCATATGTAAGTGTACAACAACTTATTATGCAATTAATACTATATATAAACCAAATATATATAAAGCAAATAAGTACAAATGCTCTTTGTGATTAAAGGGTTAGTGGTAAGTTAACTGTGGCAGTTGTCTAGTTGCAGCAATACAGAAAACACCACCTCTATAATTTTTCTTCCATTTCGGTAAAAGCTCTCTTGGAAGTAGGGGATGTAGTACTTCACCACTACTTCAACCGAGCAACACCACTTGACCACTGCTTCAATGAAACAGCAACAAAAAAGCATTGGGGGCCAAAAAAAAGGACGCCAATATAGTTAGACTTACAAAAATTTTGAAGAAATATATTCTCAGGTGGAATTTCCAAGAAAAGCAAGCGCTTTCACTGTAAAACAAAGGCAAATAACTTTTGAGTGAGTTGGATGTAAAGTTGTAAAAGAGCAATATGGCATAAAAAGGGGAAACTAAGGGTAACTCCGATGGTTAATAATAGAGAGGTCCAAATAGCTGGTGGGTGAGAGCAGATGGAAGACAGTAGTTCATGCAATGAAATGTTACCTAGGGCTGTATCAAGGAGGCAAATTGGTATAAATGCCCTCTGGAGTAGCCAGGTAACTATCTATAAGACAGAGATCACCTTGTTGTGATATGTAGTAATTATGAACCTAAAAATAATAAATCCAAGACTCATTTCTGTATATCTCAAGTTAAGAGTGAACTTAGTGACAGTGCAAATCTTGAGTTAAAATACCTTTTTACCTGTTAAAAGCAAAAATATCAAAGGTTTTTCTAAAAAAAAATAAAGAGAGAAAACAGGTTACTCACATATAGGTGAAGAATGTACGCTTCAAGGAGTTGTATTTTTGTTAAACTGGTCCAACCTCTGATACAAGTTATTGTATCATGGAGGTTAGTAGTTGCTAAATAAGTTGGAGAAAGTTTCTAATCCTGAAGTGTTTCTAGACAATGAATACGATGGAGTGTGTATGTTTTATTAAGAATTGAGACATGTCTAGCTCAGATATTTGAGCCAAGAACACAAACAAAAACACCCTGCATTCCCAGGGCACAGTGACTAATACTTCCAGTGAGATCTCAGCATTCCCTTTATAGATCAGGTTTTAATGTACACTGACATTCCAACTTGCAGCACTGAAAATTAATATCAATATGGTGGGCTAAATAAAGTATAACTCTAGAGCTGCAAATACTTTTGGGATAAAGGACAAGGATTTTAAAGCTTTTCTGCTCATGTTGAGTCAAAATCTTTGATGCTAAAAATAAGAGCTTAAAAGCCTTCATGGGATTGCAGATTGTTTATGCCTGTATAGATATGCCCAAGTGAAATGGATCACCATGTTACTGTAGAAGAATTACAAAAATGAACCCATAAAACTAGATGGTGGACAGCAAGCTTTATTCCAGTTTTTCCTCATTTATGAGACCTAATCTGTAGTGTGTTCTCTGCAAAGTCTCTCTTAAACATCAGTGCTATTCTACAGCTCCAAGTTTCTTCCTAAAGAGTATTTGATGGCAGGATCTCTAAGTAGGTTGAATATCATTACTGACTTCCATCTTTTCATTTGGAAATTATTCTAAAATTTTAGTTTATTGCAGAAGTATAGAGACTCCCATTCTTTTTTCACCCCCCCTTCTATCTGTTTCACCCTCACTATTTCCCTTGACACCTTCACGTTTATGTAAATGACACGTTCAGACTAGAATATAATATTTCCCATGAAGTGGTGGGGGAATCCTATAGTGAGGTTTTCTGTTTTCAGTCATGGAGAACAGCTCCTACATTAATTCTTAAATAAAATTCTCTTTGAAATCAACTTCTCTCCCACTGCCTGGAATATCACAATCTCTAGCTACTTGTTTGCTCTTCCTTTCAGATTTCCTCATCTCTTGAAGATATGTACATCTTCTCCAGATGTTGGCTTACATTTTCGTATGTTCAATGAATGTTCATATATTTCAATACTTTTCTGTTCATGTGTTTAACTTCTTTCGGTGCACCTTGTTTATTTTATTCTTCTGTTCATCTCCCTTCTAATTATATTTTCAAGGCAAGTGTAATATTACTCTGAATAGTATCACTCTACAGTTACTCATGCCTGCTCTTTTCCTGAAGTTTCTCTGAACTTATTCACATAAAAGCTTAGCTGCAAGTGGATCAGTGATCCATTTATTTTTCATATCCTTTCTTTTGGTTCTTCTGACTTGATGTTCCCAAATATATTCTTCATAAATCCGCACAGGTGGTAACATTCCAAGCTCTGACATCTCTTAGATGGCTACTGTTACATTGCATATCTACTGTAAGATTATGTAAATCATGTTTCTCGTGATCAGACTGCTAGGAAACTGGGATTGATGACTTCTGTAAATATAAGAGAATAGAAAGTTCTGGGGCATGTTTGCTGTTTTTATGTACAAGTAGTTTAGTTTTAAGTAGTTGTTTCGGATGTTTCATTTGGATTACAGCCTGTGGTGGTGCATCCTCATCTCCAGGCCATGCTGTGATCTGAGAAATACTTGTTAGCCCTTGGCTTTGATGAACAGCACCTGAGCTAAGCCCTCTTGAGCTTATTTGAAACACTGTCTGTTCTCAGGAGCTAGTGCTGTCTAACAAGCTCCTACTTTTTAACAAACAGCCTTGGAAACATATTTTTCTTGCCTGAATAACAACCCAAGTGAAATAATATTTTTGTTACCAAACTTTCAAAGAAAGTGATCCTGGGAACTACAGACCTGTCAGCCTCACCTCTGTGTCTGGGAAGATCATGGAACAGATCCTCCCAGAAACTCTGGTAAGACACATGGAGGACAGGGGATTATTTGAGACAGCCAGCATGGCTTTCACCAAAGGAAAATCCTGTCTGACCAACACAGTGGCTTTCTGTGATGCAGTAACTACATCAGTAGATAAGGGAAGAGCTTCAGATGTCATCTCTTTGGACTGCAGTAAAGCCTTTGACATGGACTCCCACAGCATCCTTCTCTCCAAATTGTAGAGTGATGGATTCAACAAATGGACTGTTAGGTGGATTAGGAATTGATTGGATAGTCATATCCAGAGGGTAGTGATTGGAGTCCCAATGGGCAGCAGTGACACATGGTGTCCCTCAAGGGTCTATTTTGGGACCAGTGTTATTTAATATCTTCATTAATGACACATACAAAGGGACAGAATGCATACTCAGTAAATTTGCAGATGACGCTGAGCTGAGTGAAGCTGTTGACACACCTGAAGGATGGGATGCCATCCAGAGGGACCTGGACAAGCTCGAGAAGTGACCCACGGGAATCTCATGAGATTTAACAAGACCCAAGTGCTGGTGCTGCAACTGGGACAGAGCAAGACTCCGTATCAGTCCAGGCTGGGGGATGGACAGATCAAGAGAAGCCCTGGGGAGAGGTGTTTGGGAGTGCTGGGGGCCTTTCAGTACCTGAAGGGAACTTACAGGAAAGATGGGGGAAGATTATTTACAAAAACATGTAGTGACAGGACAATGGGGAATGGGGTCAAATTGAAAGAGAGTAGGTTTAGATTAGATACTGGGAAAATAATATTTACTATGAGAGTAAATACTCTCAGGTTACCCAGGTAAGTGGTGGCTGCCCCATCTCTGGACGTGTTTGAGGCCAGACTGGATGTGGCTCTGAGCAACCTGGTCTAGTGAAAATGTCCCTGCCCATGGCAGGGGACATGGAACTAGATGATCTTAAAAGTCCTGTTCCAACCCAAAGCCCTCTATGGTTCTGTGATTCTTAAATACTTAAGTTTGTAAGTAAGTTAGGCCTGTGAGATCTTGTTGTGCTAAAGTAAATTCTATATGAATCCTTTTTTAAATTGTTTAACTTAAGCTATCAATTCAGTGCTGTTAAGTTTAAGTGCTGTTAAATCTTGAGGTCTAAACTTTTGGTCAAGTCCAGGGCTCAGTTTAGCAAGTGGGTGCACTCTGAACTTTGTGACTCAATGGGAGGATTTTTATTATTCCTTTTTATCCTTCCTTTTTCCGACCCTTATCCTTTTTTCACTGCCCACTCCCCCCACTATGTCCCCAACAGACAAATTTTTGGGTTGATCCTGATTTTAGGTTGATTGATTTTAGATTTTAATTTGCTTTCTCTGCATGCTTTAACCATTTATAAATAGTAGAGTGAACCTTGCCAACAACGTTGTCGTGTTTTTGCTTTTATAGTAAACCTACTTTTGCCAATACCTTTGCCTGTGATTCTTTAAGCGGCCTTAAAGCACCCATTTCTGACACAGCCCATGTCTGGATGTCTTTGGAGTAGGTGTCTGTTTTTAACAATGCTCATTGGTTACAGAAGCCTAATCATTTTAGGCATAATGTCCAGTTAAGAAACTTCATATGCAAACTAGTGTATATTTGTTTTGTATACTATAAACACCCCCTGCTTTGTCAGGTTTCATGGTTTCCACAAAATATGAAAAATGACTGAATTTTGGCAGGTGTAAATAGTCATGATTCAGTTTCTTTTTTTTAAAAAACCAAATTATACTAGCTGAAAATTTGGACATTGGAATGCCAAAAATAATGAAAAATATTTCAATAATACTTCCCGCTTTAAATGTATTAAATATGAAGTGAATTATGGCCAGGAAGGCTTTAGTTTAGCAAATGAATGCAGACATTGAAAGAAAAGGTATGCCTGGTTATAACATGGACATTTTTAGCCTCTCTAAGCTGGTATATACATTGCAGATGTTCTCAGGTTTGTGCTCATTGTTAATTATGTGTTTCACCAAACAAGAAGCAGCACAGATATCAATCTAAGTGTGCATAACAAAATCACAGTCAGCATTGTTGGGTTTTTATTTTTGCGGAATAAACTGGACATATATACATCCTGACGTGTATTTGTACATATCCCATTTGTGGTAGTGAAGGTGCTGAAAAATGACTAAATTTCAAATCTCTTTGGTTTAATGTGATTTAGGAAATCCACATTGGCAGAGCTGGTACCTCAGTAGATTTTTTTATCAGTTTGCAACCTACAGAAATTTCTAAATGTTTCTTCTGTCAGTTGAGGGTGTGGGGTTTCATTATCAATAATGTGCTTCTCTTGCTGTAAAGGCTAAATGGAGGAGAGATGTAAAGCCACTTCTGTTAATGTCTGAAGCCAACAGTACCTGCTCTGTTTACTAGTCACTGTGGTGGTGATGGACTGTACTATCCTACTTTTGCACATGAGTAACTTGTTTGCAAAATTGTAAGCAATTGTAATTGTTTTCAAAGAGCTTTATCTTGAGGATCAGTCATAGGAAATTTCTGTTTTCAAAATGGGGAAGTATAATAATATTTTTTTGACTTGCTGAATACTACTCAGTGACTTCTTGTGCCTTCAGTAGAGCTACTCCAGACTCCTGCCACGGTCAGTGCAAAACATTGTCCACTTTGTCTAGAGGAGCAGAAATCAGGACTGATGGTGGTCAGTGAGGAGTAGAATTCGGTAATTCTTTTTGATTTCTCATCTGCCTGCATTTGAAGATGTAAGTACACAGGTGACACCATTTGATCTTGCATTGCAACAGCTCTTTCCTTTCACTCTCAGTGGCCTGTTATGGGGAAAATGTTAGTGTGGTTGACATACTTCAAATGTAGTGGAGCACTTTTGAACGTAAATTATAGCAATTGATGAGGTTATTAATGTGGGAAAATTACAGCATTTTAGTTGATGTCAAGAGTGCTGTGAAAATTTATATCTGCTGCTTATGTTGCCTTTATGAATGTTCTTCCTTAACACACCCCTAAAATAGACAGAATTGGTCATTCACTTCTACTTGCATTTCATTTATGATTGGAATCTGTTATCTTTGAACAACTGAAATAGTTCCTCTTGTGAATAGCCTCCAGAATATGGTAGTTAACAGATTTGTCTTTATTTTTCACTCTTCACAGCCTCTGAGGTTTTCCTCATTAACTCTTTTTTTCCTCTTCTTAAATTTGTTTCTTCTGTGTGTTTTGGTTTTTTTTTTCCAATGAACTAAATACAAGTTGTTAGAAGAACTTCAGAATAATACAAAAGGAGACATATGTATGTGTTTGGTGCACACTCTCTTTTAAGTGCACTGTTTGAATGAAAAGGGCCTTCTCCCTAGTTCCTCTCCCTGTGTGCTGACATGTCCTCTCAACATGGAATTCCAGCAAATACATCTTTTTGGCATATACTGCATTTACAGCAACAAACCAGGAGAGAAACAAAGAATGACTCATCAACCAATTAGTGGCTGAAATGCCCTGTGGGTATAACGTGGGCCAGTTACCTGCTCAGGAAGCTTCAAAGGTAGTGTTTTAAAAGAATTGCTATCAATGTGGACACAAGCCTCCATTTATTGTGGAAGATCTTGACATTTTTTCTTCTTGAAGTATTATCTTCCTTTACTTGCACCCAGTTAGAGCAGCGTGTTTTGAGCATTTTTTTCCCCCAACAGGTATTAAAAATAAATGTGGTAAACCTGGTTCTGATTTCAGTGCCAACAGCATAAATCAGTTTGTGCCAGTTAAAGGTGATAGACCTCATTCTTCTCTCACTTTTGTCAATTTTAGGCAAGCAAAGCCTGTTTGTTCCATTTTGCTCTCTTATATGGATATAAGTTTGAAAAACTGTACTCAAGAAAACTAGGTTGTTAACAAAGTTTGAGAAAAGCTTAAGCTTTCCTTGCATATGTGCACATATACTGTAATATTGACTCTTTGTTTATAAACAGGTGATAGAAGGAGAGGCTGCTGGGATATTTGAACCAAATGTATTGTGTTCTGACTGATCAAAACCACTCTGTGTACTGGCAAATCATTTTAATTTTAAAGCAAGGTAGAAAAAACCCACAGTCTCTTATTAAGAAAAGCATTACCTGTAATCAAGAGAATTTGATAAGTTTGTAGATGTTTTATTATATACTTAATTCTAGAAAATCAAGATGTAGCAACTTTCCTTGTGGATTTGTCTCCTTACAGGTTTGTTTCATATCAAATGTTCTATTAAAGGGACAGTCTGACACAAATATATAAAATAGTTTTGAATATCCCCTACACAGCTGAATTTTCATGTGTTTCTTTCCTCGTAACTTTTTGTTTCAAGGTACTGACTTGAACTCTTGTCTCTGGTGCCAGACTGTCTGTGAGCACTTTGGACTTTCTAAAAGAGTCTTATATGCCTATATTTGTTTATATACTTATATTTTGCAAAGTTGTGTTAGGTCCTCATGTCACACAATAAAAAGTCTCTTTTATATGTATATTCCTAACCTGAATGTCCTCTAACGATCTTAGCATTCACTGGTCTGTCCTATGGAAGGGAGAAAACATTCAAGTGCTCATGTGTAGAGCTTAGATGCTCTTATTTTTATTCTTAAAGGAATTCACATAATAGCAAAGTCATGTTCTTGTCAAAGTTCACAAGCATGTGTAAGGCAATGTTTGTGTTGCCAGTTGTCATTGTGGTAGCCTGTGCAGTGGAATTACTCTTTGGGTTACATCAGGACTTGCATTACCCTGTTCTTCTATGGCCATTAGCTTTCAGTTTCCAACAAAGATCAGCTGATCCAGTGTGTTTGTTCAGCGGGATGCTTTTCAGGGAGGAGGAGCAGATTTCAGCAATTTAAGGTGGTTTTGTTTGTTCATAGTTCTGTCTTTTTTGGGGTTTTGTGGGGTTTTTTGGGGTGTGTGGGGTTTTTGGTTTTTTTGGTGTTTTGTTTTATTTGTTTTGTGGGTTTTTTTGTTTTGTTTTTTTTTTTTTTTTTTTTTGAGTAGCAGTCATCTACAGGGAAGCTGTAACAGTGGACAAGCTTCTGCATCAGTTTATGGGGGAAAACAAGGTGTTCACTTTAAGAAAACAATGACTGAGTGGTGATTGTGATTGAATCAGGAATTTTGCCGGTATCTATTTGAAGAATGGGATTTTCTGAGAGAAAAGCAAAAAAGATTTTGAGAATGGGCAATAAGATGCTTTAAAAAAAAAAAAAAAAGTGTGTGTTTATTTAGCGAGAATAATACTTTAGAGTAGTAGTGGCTGGACTGCAATGTCAAAATAATGTTCTTTTCCTCTCATGGATGTCTTGAAATTTCTTCTACTTTTTTTCATAGTAGAGTGATTGTGCAGCCAAATCATCAATTTTAATTCAGTTCAAAGCTTTTAGTTCTTTTGGGTGAAACTTGATCTATAAATCAAAACGTTTGCTAGAAGTTGAAGTTGCAAAACAAATTTTGTTAAGAAATTTAGGAATTTCTCAGTAAGCTTGGAAGTCTGATTATAGTCCTCAAATTTTGTTTTTCAAAACATCTACCTAACCTTTGAAGCTTTTTTTTTTTTTTTTTTGCTATAGTCAAAGAAGATTTGTTGTTTTCCTCTTTGTCACTTGTGAGAAAATGCTTTCCATTTGCATCATAATCCAGGGAAAATATTACCATTTTTGAGAACTAGCAACAGTGGAAGAGATAGGAAGAATTAAGTTTTTCCTTTGGTGACATAAGAAGGCAGGTGACTTAGCAGACGTCTCTTTATACCAAAATATGTAATCTCAAATCAGATGGTATGAGGCTGCTACCAAGTGTGTTTGCCTTCCATTCAAAGCATGAACCCTGACAAATTTGGTGAATATGTTAAAAATGTACATAATCAGATTTATATAAATTATTGTTTATGTGGGTTTTACCTATACAAATTTAATTTAATATTATGCAGTGTGCAGCCTACTCAAACTAGAGATCTGGTTCTCCTTTGTCAACATGTATCAGTTCCCCAGGGCTTAAAGTAATCACAGAGACAAGCACCTCTAGTAAGAAAGGGTCTCATCTGTTTGAATTGCTTATGGTTTATAACAGAACCAATACCAGTAGAGCAATCTATTTAAACAAAGGAAAACAGAGTGGAATCAAAACCTATTCCTCTTTTTCCAAACCATTTAGTTGCATATAAATATCTTAATCAGCTTATTCAATATTTCTAGATTTTTTTATTCTTGACAATGGTCTGTACTTGGTGCCAGGTAATAGATCCATTTTAAATTGCTTTTTTATTTTTTCTTATAATAGCTCTTGCTGCCAGAATACTCCCTCCCTGCTCCCCCTCCCCCCAGCCTTGTGACACAAGTTTGTGTTTTGATGCTTTCTCCAGTTTCCATTTGTTTTTAGGAACACTATCATCATTTTTGTCTACTTTCATAACAATTGTGGTCTGCACCTTTAAAACCTGCTTGCATCTGTAAATTTATATCACCCTAAAGTAGTGTCCTAAGGAATTGTAAATATGATGTGCTCTGTATTCTGTCTAGTACACTGTCTCATGGGAGAGGAGACTGTATGGAGCATCTTGGTACAGTGGGCAAAAATCAGGCTCCCCATCTTTGCAATGTGAAAGCCTTGGGGATGAACACACACACTGTTGGGCTGTCCTAAAGAAATGTTATCATAACTGCTTAGCTTGAATTCTGAGTTTCTTGGCACTCCCTGTCATTGCCCAAATCACTAAGTTGGTGCCCTCAAAATTATCTGTGGATGTTAACATAGCTGAAATTGAATGTAAGTAAATTTAAAATATATACCATGTGAAAAATTCGAAAAGTATGTACAGTAACTGATATAAGAACCTTGTACTTGAATGAAATATAATGCTTGGTATATCCTGCATGCCACTTGTCCTATTTATAACATTCAGACTATGCCTGTACCCAGATTTTCTACGTAAACTATATTGTCTGTTCCCAGAGAGCCTCTCTGCTTTAACTATTAGCACCTTAAAGACTTTACCGTTCAGGGAGCATCCTAGAAACACAGACTCCAACAAGCAATTGCAAAAATCCAGCTTTTCCTTCCCCCAAACTACAACCTCGCTTTTACACTAAGGGGAATAACCTCTCCAGCACCTTCTCTGGATGTGTCGCAGTGCCATCTAGTGAGCCTTGCCCCGACACTGAACGAAAATTTAGCAGGTTTAGTTCAACTGCTATTCAATCCATTCACTATTCCTCTCTTCATTATTCATCTATTTGAAAACTACTCTTTGTTTCTTGCATTTTCCAGGTACTCTCTTTTTCACACGTACATGTCCATCAGCATTATGTCCATCAGCATTATATGTGCTTTTTAGATTTCTCATATGAGGTGGGGATTTTTTCGTAGAGTTTCAAAGCTGGTTTTGGCTCTTTGTCTTTGAAGCAGAGTGTGTTAGTTTTGCCTTACTTTAACTAGGTTTGCTTTTAAATTTATTTTTGAAGTGTGGGGAGATGTTGTTTTGTCAATAGGTGCTGTTCCTTCAAAAGCTAAGCAAATGCAGGTTTTAAATAAGCTTTTTTTTTTTTTTCTTTAAAGTATATTTATTCTCTCATTCAAACTGAGAAAAACCGAAATTACCTGATAAGGTGACTGATGGGTAGAAATGTCATAAATCCATGCAGCACATAATAAGAAAACACTGAAAAAGAAAGTATGATCAATAAATAGAAACATACAATCACCAGCAGGTTCATCACAGAGCAGAAGAGCTGTCATAAATAAGATGTTCCACATATGTGTTGCATTCTCCTCAAAAATGTGGCTTTTATTAGACAAATAGGTAGAAAAAGCACTTACAGGATCTAGTGCTTCATGTTACTCAATAGGGAAAAAAAACGTTTGCTATGATACCCCGAACAATATAATAGTTAGTCTGATGTTTTCAGTTCACTTCAGCATATATTGGATACTTTCTGAAATCAGAGGGTTACAGATACGATCAGCACTGATCATAAGCATTGAGGCTAAATTTTCTCAAATATCAGATATTTTATGGTTCTTCATGGTAAATGCTAAAGAGACACTTCCTTTTTCTTTCCTTTTTTTTTTTTTTTTTTTTTTTTTTTTTTTTTTTTTTTACTGGAAGTGTCTCAAATAACTAGAACAGATGCACTATTCTTGAGATTACCACTTAAAAGGAAACTTGAAACAATAATTTAAAGATGTAATTATGCGGTGACTATTTGCTAGTGAGGGGCATAATCTGAGAGTCATAAATGTTACTCATATAGCTATACTGTAATCAAACTTTGAACTAACTAGTGGCATTTTAAATCATCTGAATGTACCGATAACTGTTCGACAGTTTATGTGGCAAATTTCAAAACAAAGAAACCTTTTCCTAGCAATTAAACCCAGTCAAGTGCTATTTAAGAGCCACCCGTGAATTGGAGGTGCCTCACTCCCATGTTACAGAAGTAAGACTGGCCCTCTGAAGTTTTCAAATGTCTGTCTTGTTTTTCAGTGGTGTAATTTCATTGATTTTTTTTTTTCCCACCTGCTTTAGAGAATATGTAATTGTGGTTTAACATTTTACTACAGTAGAGAGAGACAACTAATTTATGTGGCTGATTGTCCAATATCACTGACATGGATTTCTTAGAATCTCCTCATTTAATAGCTGGAACAAAACCTTGGAGAAAATCTTTAATAAAATAGCAAGACATATTGTTGTTCATCTTCAATCTGTCTTAGAACAGAGTTAAGTGGACTTGTTTCAAAAAGCATGGGATGAAGATTGCTCTTATACTTAGCTCCAGGTTTCCTTTCCTGTGTTTAAGTACAGGAGAGCCACATCTTAAACTGCTTTTTATTTCACATTGCTTATGTCTACAGAGAATATAGTTAAAATGACATTCACCAATCCTGGACCTATCCACACAGCTTTCACCTCTTAATGTTTATTGACTGCTCTATTCTACTAGCTCTACCTGTTTTAGGTGTGATTTTCAGACTAGCCTTAGGATTTGATGGAGTGTAATTGTATTTTCTTGGCAGATGCTCTATGGTGTAATAGGAGCTGGGTGGTTCAAATGCAGTGAGCTGAGGGCTGCGCTGCTTGAGCGAATCTGTCAAAGAAATGTCTCATGTATCCCAAATTCTACCCTAAGGAGCAAGTGAGTTTTCTTCCATCATCTACTGTAGTTTTACCAGAGCACTTATTTGAGGACTGAAAAACTCCTTAATTTTACAGGGATAATCTGTCTGTTCTCCAGGGCTATTTGGATATAACTACAGTGTTATGAATATTTTTTCTCACTGTGTCAACTGAGCCTTGCCAGACAGATTAGCCCTTAGCATAACCTACAGTCTCCTCACTTAAACATTAAAACACCCTTTTTTATGGAGGCATTTTTGGTACCAAAGATGCTAATCTCATTGTGATGCAAACAGAATATGTGTTGTTACTACTTTGTTAAAGAAAAGTAAAATTCATTTCTAGAGCATCATATATTTATTATAATATAGTGATATGATCTTAAAACAACAGTACCATTTGAGATGTAGAACTAGTAGAGGAGCTGAGTCTTCAGAGCTATTGTTATGTTTTTGTTTGCTTTTAAAATATTTTCTTTTTTAAATTTTTTTCCCACTATTGGCAAAAATTGGGCTGGAAACCTTCAATGACAATTACATCAGGATTATCCCACCATCAACAGAAGTCAGAAAGTACCTGTCAGCCCATAAGAGCTGTGCTTTGGAAAACAGCGACATCACCAGCACTCAATTTACATTTTCTCCCTACACCGGGAAGCCTAAGTTCTGTTGATGGCTGATGTGAATTTTAAAGAAGATTTCAGGTTACTCTAGCAAGTTGAGGTCCAGTGCGTATGTAAACATGTTGAAGGGAATAAAATTGTCTTGGACTTCATTTCCTGTGAATGAGTTGTATGGTCTAATACTTAATCACTTCCAAGACTTCAGGAATTAAATCCCTTATAGCTGTATGAATATTTCTCCCTTGATTCAAAGTGCTGCTGGATTAGTTGATGAAAACGCATTAAACTATGTCACAGATACACCTCAGAGATACTCTATGTAACCTGTTTAGTTTATTTAATAGACTGAGTTTATATCATGTATTAGTTTACGCCAATTTTGTGCAGACAAGCAAAGATGTGGTTTTATGTATTTTCTGATATTGAACATTGCATGTGTCTTATACTGTAGAATTAAAATTAATTTAATTACTATCCTTAGTCACTTTTTATTATGAACTCTGCTCCTTCTGTGCCTGAGTGCTGGAAGATAACATAATAATTACTCTAATTTTCTTTCAGGAGTTCTCAAGTGCTTAGATTTCAAAAGCAAAGGTTGTTGCTGCTGAACTGATATGTATGCAACTAAAAATAGTGAACATTAAATAGTCCACCACTGTATTAATCTTTAACTTTTCACCCTTTGAAGTCAAAGGAAAAGAAGAAAAATGTCGAGCTCTTTTGAGATTTTAAGATCTTTGGGACATTTTCATTGTTAATTTAAAAGAATGGACAAATAGGAACAGAATTAGATGAATATCCATGTTCAAAGGTAAAGCAGAACAACAGAATTTTTGTTAAAACCCACAACCAACTGGATTCTGTCTGACAGAGAGTGTGTGAAAGTCAGATCCTGTCTTTGGTGATTTGAATGCCCCATACATGTTATTAGATTTCAGGAAATTTGTATTTGAACTTACACTGTAGCTTTGGATTTCTTGACATCCATGTTAGTTTGGAGTGATTTTGTATCCATGCATTTTTTAATGTTATGTAGTAGGTCAGGTTTTTGTTATCGAGATCAGCCTTTTATTCACTTCAGTGACAGTTCCTGGATTTAATTTGAAATAAGTAACAGGAAATTTAGGATGTGAATCACTCATTTACTGTATTTGATAAGATACTAATTCTAAATTCTTACAACTCCTGTTCATACTGAAGTTCTTGAAGGTAAACTTCATTCATAAGCATAAGGTGCATTTCATGTAGCGTCAGCTTTTATTTCTATTATTTCTATGATGTTTTATTTCTTTTTGTTCCATAGACAGAAGAGTTTACTGTCTGGTTCTGTTTTCCCATTTGCAAAGGCAAAAGTATTTCAGGTTTAGAGGAATCATTTATAGAATTCCTGCAGCATAATATTATGAACAAAAGTCACCTTTTTAACTTCAATATTTGAATTTAAATTTGTACAGGAAAGGCTATGTCTAGAATTCTTTCAACATCTAAAACCAATTTTCTGATTAGGAAAGGTCATACTTTTTGTCCTTGCTAGCCTTTCCAAATTTTATTTTCCCTGTGTGATGTTGCTTTAAGAGACTTGCACTCTGTGTGTGTGAGAGAATTAGATTGTTAGTGTTTTCCCGTTACAAGGTACTTAAAGTTAGCTTTACAAGGCTCTATTTAAATGGTTAAAGCTTTTTTTTTGTTTGCTCCACATGCTTGTGAGAAAACATATTTAAATATTAACAAGACAAACACACAACTCAATGATAAGGGGAAAATTTGTGAGCATGAATAATCAGAATTGTTTTTAGTCAGAAAAATGTCTGTATTATGCAGCTAAGAATGGTTGAGAACCAAAGTCTTCCTCAAAATAGATCTGAGTTTAACATTCACCATGACATTTACAGTAGATTATAGGTCATGGAAATACAGAAGCACATATAAGACATACTTCTGTATGTATATGCATATAACATAAATATATACACATAATAATTTTAGTATATTCAAACAACCAAGAAATAGATAAGCTGTTAGATATAATTGACAGGCTGACCTTTCTCCTTTCTTGACCTCAGTTTACATCTTATTGAACTTGTATTTCAAGTTAGTATTATAATATCAATACTATTCTAGTTTTACCTGAGACAAATTAAGAAACTATTGCACAAAAAGGAGTTTCATGTGTCGGGGAGTTCTCAGTGAAGTGTTATAGTTTAGCACAAAACCACAGCCATGCCAAAAACAATATTGTAATGGCTTGCATCACTGATTTTTATATGTCTTTCATCTGAGGGGTTTACTGAATGCCTATTTTGCCTCTCTGAATTAGAAGGCTGAAATCAATGAAATCTGGCCTGATGACTGCTTGCAAAAGGAATATGGCCTGTACTTGGCATCTGAAATAGTGAGGGTCTCTTTTGTTTCCCTTGTCACTCCAGGGTGCCTGTGAAGAAACTGAAATCCTCCAAATCCCGGGATGACTACGGACATTTATGGAAATGAAAACTGCTCTTCTGTCATTCAACATTTTCTGGGCCATGGAGCTTTTACAGTTCTGTGAAGGAGCTAATCCAGCTCCAATGTTGCTCCAGGGCCCCCTCAGGCTAGATTAGCTGTTGGGGCTGAAATGTTGGGTGTGTATGTCTGGAATCATCTCCGTTACGAGTACATCAGTGTGGTAGTGATGTATGTCTTGCACCACAGCCTTCCTTTTCTCTGTTGGCATCCCCTGCATAGAACAGACAAAATGCAGCAGCTTTTGGACATCTGGAAACTCCAGTGTGAGAAGTGGTCAGCTGAGCAGGCTTGTGTTTGCCTTGATAAGTCTGGTGCAAGTAGTCTGTGTATGAAGGGAACACTCAATGGCTCGACTTAGTTCCAAGTTTTAATATTAAAGGTGAATAAGGAAACTTGGTAAAACAACTTTTCACCTGTATCTTTAATAGATTTAAAAAGAATTAAATGTCTTAGTTTTTTCTTGGAAGGAGGTAGGGAAATCTGTCTCTCTGCCTCTCTCCCCTCCCTTCTTTTCCGCCATCATCATTATTATTATTATCAATACTAGTAGTAATTTGTTTTTAAACTTCTATATTTAGGTCACATGCCTATGCTCAGTTCTCTTTATCAAAATAAAGACATAATATTTTCTATTAATATGTTTATGTATGTATATGTTTATTCCTTTTAAATAAATAAAAGCAAAATAGAATTTTAAAGTGCTAAGTAAATGAACTCCAAATAATGTGTCTCCATTCTAAAAAGAATAACAATTTTCAGAGCTCCCTGGAAACACTATTAATTTTTTTGCAAGTTCCAATAATATGCATTTCCTTTTCATCAATTTCAGATTGATAATTATTAGGGTTTGCCAGTTACCTCTATCAACTTTATATTGGTTCCTTTCTAGCAGGAATCCAAGCTAGTCCCTGGGGAGTAGATGAAATTTCCTGTATTGCTTTTGTGCAAGCAGAAGATGGTGACATTTTTAAAACTTGAAGAAATATCCTCCTTGCTGCAAGGTAGAATACAACAACATAAATTTACATACTTCGGTGTGTAACTTTGGGTCTCATTCTAAATGCACCAGAGATGATACAATAAGATTTTTCTCATGAGATTAACAATAGTGGAAAACCAAGAGAATGGGTACCTGAACAGAACTTTGTCCTCATATACATACCATGTTAAACAGATGGTAAGCTGACAATTTAGAGGTGCATGTTTAGTGGAGAGAAACAAAAAGAAATAGGGCAAATTTATATAATTATTTCCAATTACTTTGGGGCCTTGTTTCATTTTGATCAAAATAAGAAAGAATGTGCATTATTTCCTTGGTAGCAGTTTGGAGTCTGTTAACCTTTGGGTATATTCTGTTAAGATAAATCTCCACTGTTTCAGGAATCTATAGATTCCACAGGGAAAGTTCTCTTCCATGACCATTTTATCAAGGCAGCTGAGCTTCTCTTCATTCTACTGGTAAAACCATAAGGCAACACCTAGTGAAACAGGATGCTAACTAAGGAAGGATCTTGAGCCATTTAAATTTTTTTTTTTTTTTCACATTAAAATTACTATTGATTCTGAGTCACAGTGATGTGACTCATCCTCAAAGTTAGATATGTCCCCAAGATGTTGCTGCATCAGAGGCTCATATTGAAATTACTATTAGGATTACTTGGTTTCCTGGGGGGCAGAGTGGGGTAGGATGGGAAGGCGATGGGAGTAGTGTTGGTTTTGCTTGTTGTTTTTATCTTTTTATGTTAAAACATAGCAAGGGGAGAAGTGAACGGCCAATATTTACTAGAGAGGATTGTTTTTCTTCAGCTATTTAAATAGTTAAATTGACACTTTACTTAATAAACTAGATGTTCTCTGGTGTTAAACTGTGGTTACTAATGCTCACTTCCTTTTTCCACACTTTAATTGAGTAATTCCTGCTGGGAATAATTATGAATAGTTCCCTGAAAAATTAGCCCAATATTCATCAAGGGTCAAAAAACAAATGGAATATTAGTTATTACTAGCAGAGGAATTTAAAGCAAATCAGGAAATTAATTTGTGCTGCTGGATCAATGTATTTGTAAAGTTGTGCCATTTTGTAAATTTAAATTTTGAATACTTCGTGTAATTCTGCTTGATTAATTTAAGAACAGAATCTAGTAAAACTAGAAAGTCCTTGATTGATCAAAAGCATGGAATAGCTTTCATACAGACTGTAAGGTGAACTGTAATGAATGACATTTTTGCAGCTTGGAGAAGAGGTGAGAGAGAAGATAGAAGGATATGCAAACTTCAAACTGATAAACTGAATACAATTTTTAGTTTGTAAATAAATGTATAGTTAATGGAATAAATAGATTTTTGCAGTTCATATTTGTAGAACTCATCATATCATCATCTCATCATTTAGAGAACAAATATGTAAAGGGATTAGACAGATTTATGGACTACATTTTCTGAATTACCTACTAAACCTGGTGGTCCAGATACAACTTCCAGATTCTGTAAGTCTCTAGATTCTTAAAGCCTAACACAGAGGTGATTATTGTATGCACACTGTGATCTTCAGTTCCTTCAGGGAAGTACATTGGACTAGTCAGGCCTAGACTTAGTATATTTGTTCATACATTCTGACAAGATGATGATATAATATTCCAAATATTTTGGATTTATAGTATCTGGCAAATGTTAATATACTTATATACTTCAGAGACTTCTATGCCTGGTTGGAAAAGACTGGAAATAGATGCAGAAAAAAGATATTGTGGGATGTATCTGTTTTAGTGTTATTTTATAAAATAGATAACATTTCTTTACAATATTTTTTCTGTTCTGCTTTTGCTTTTTTTTTTTTTTTTCTTCTTAAATGAGGTGTTACTCTGAATGTTTGCAATTATGTAGGTAAAATGCTATATAAACACAAAGGGATTAAACTATGTCAGCCTCTCTAGTTCCATTCACACTCTTTGTGTTTATTTTATTAGAGACATCTAAGATTTGTTGATAGCCCTTGAACATTTCATTTCTTAGGGGAAGCACAGTTTTAGAGCAAGAAGCCTCTAGAGCCAGCAAGCAGGCGGCGGAAGTGAGTGGGCTGATATTGAGAAAAGCACTGTTGATTGACACGATATATTGGTTTAGAGTATATTAACTTATCTCACACTTTAAAGAGTCAAAATTAACTCAGGAATGTGTTTCGAATCCTAACACCTCAACAGATGGAAAGCTCCCTTCCTTCCTCCTCCAAAATCACCTGGCAAAGAGCGAGCCAAGGCTGAAAAGGTGTTTTAGAGAATTTTAGTTCATTCTGCAGATTATACTTTTTTTTACACTTCTCAGAATAGTTTGCAGCTTTCCAAAAAACAGAAAGCCTCTTCATAGCTTTTCTTGTTTTCTCATAAAAAGGAAAAAAAAAAAAAAAAAAGAGGAGTAGAGTTTATTTTAATTGCAGTGCGTACAGTATGTCATGGTCTAGTGCGTCAAGCTTTGCTATTTTGTGTCTGTGCTTAATTCCAACTTTAGACGGACATACATCATAACTGTAAACACCTGCCTAGCGTCATTAAGGATAGTAAAAATATCCCATTGTGGGAGGATCATAAGCTGTGTTTTAGGCAGTTTGTGTGTGATCTCTGACAAGAACATACCGTGCTACATCTTTCTCACTGTCTGTATTCTC
This sequence comes from Acropternis orthonyx, assembly GCA_035583155.1. Lineage (NCBI taxonomy): Eukaryota > Metazoa > Chordata > Aves > Passeriformes > Rhinocryptidae > Acropternis > Acropternis orthonyx. The sequence continues at coordinate 746,562 of JAWWEU010000158.1, read as the reverse complement.
CTTTGGATGAGAAATACGCAATTCTGTCTCTGTCCTTGGCCCCAGCGTGCACACGAATACACTCACACGCACAGGATTCCAGCAGTACACAGAGTAATTCAAAATAATTTTACAATAGTCAGACTTTTTATAGAGAAATTAAACTAAATTTAATACACCTCAAGATTAGCTTAAGGCCTTAATATATACAGAGAGTTTAGAGGTCATTTATAATCATTGTGTTGCTGCCATATGTTTAAGAAAGATTAATTAAAGCAAAAAAACAAACAAACAAAAAAACAACAAAAAAAACTAGGGTATTTCTTCTTTCATTTAAAAAAAAAAAAAAAAAAAAAAAGATGAGGTTAGTGCTTAAAAAAGGATAGAAGTTTTCACATAGGGATCCAAACAGGAGTAACTTGCAAACAGTCCTATCATCTGTCAAAGCAACTACCACATCAAATTCATAAATAGCAGTGTGTAAAATGGAAACTAGGAAAGCCAAAATCCACTTTAAAGCAAAAGTAAAATAGGAGTTTTTTAAATAAAGCTGAGCACTGCTAGTTCATATTATTAAACCTCTTCATATGCTTTGGGTTTAATTTTTGTTTTGTATTATTTTCCAGAACACTTCCAATCTATTGCAACTATTTGCAAACAGATAAACTGAGGGAAAGTCCTGACTCCTTTCTGTTTTAGGACAACATGAGCACATGCCATATATTGTAATGCAGGGACTGAAGTGCTAGTATGGCTTAATTCTGGCCCACGTTTTTCTCTCCTCAAAGCTCAAAGAAATGTGCAATACTTGCTTTTATTTTCATGACAGTTAGTCCACCAGAAAAGACCTGTCTAGAGGAATAATCCAAATGCTCCTTGCCCTTTAATTACCAAACTCTTGAGCTACTGAGATATTAAAGTTTAAAAATAAATAAGAAAACTGACCAAACAAACCCTTCATTTGAATGTATTTTTTCAGCCACCTGCAGTACTGATGGGCATAAAGTCATCTTGTCCTGGAGCTCCCATCTGCAGCTGCTCATTGGTTTTTTGTGTGATCTTGGTCATGTAGGTCTTTGTTTTCAGCCCACATCTATTCCTGCTCAGGACCCCATTACTGCTGCTAGAAAAGTCACAGCCCCTGCTGTTTTCTATAGAACAACACTGAACATTTGAGATAAAATGACGCGGGTGCTTGTAAGAGCTGTATTGGCATAGCAGATGTGATAATTGGGATAGGCAGACTCTCAGCATCTCTGTCTTCCACTTGCTCCTTTCTAGATGGGCATTAGTGTGTCTCTGAACTCTCATCCACAAAACAGGGAGTACAGTGGTGGGTATTTGCATTTCTCAAATTACATGGCTCATGTAATCTCATGTTAAATGGCTTTGAAATGTGGTCAATGTCTTGAATTTACTGTGAATAATGTGGAAAATAATTTCAAAGACAGTAGTCTCTCTTTTTAGTCTGCTGTATAACTGTTAGCATGCAGCTCTTGGAGTTGTGCCATTGGTTATATTAACTCTAGCATCACATATAATCTTTGTTGGCAGAGATTTCGTGGTACACAACCAATGAAAAAATAGGTTTGGGTAGGGTGCAGGTTTTTCTGTTATTTTGCTTTTAAGTCTGTATATGTGTGCATGCATTTCTGTATAAAACTTTATATATAGAGATACTAATATATAATGAAACAAAATTAAAACTCCTTCACCTGAAATATAACACTGGTGATGGACACTAAGGAAGTAGGACCCATGAGATGCATTATTCCAGCAACATACAGATTGGGTTAGCTCTCTTGCTCCCATAACACCTACAATGTTTCCTGTCCAGAAAGCAGACACCTGTCCTTCTGACCTGTACCTTACTGATACATTCAAACACTATAGTGAGTTTGTTGCAGGTATTTCAGCTGTTCTGGAACATGTGAAGCATTCTAATATGTTTCCATAAAGACAACTTCTAAGCTGTCCACTTTTCTCCAGAATTATCCCTTGATTATTGGTGGCTACCATCCTCAAATGCAATTACACCTACAACTAAACTGAAGGTGCTGCTAAATCTTTGCTGCATTTATTTACAGATAAACCAGCAGAGAGTGGTACACCAGCAAAACCTGAGATGCAAAGAAGGAACAGACACCCCTGCTTCCACTGGAAAAAAAATAAATAGAAGGCTTAATTGAAGTCTATGACTTGATAATTCTGCCAGATACATTTGTTTTCATAAATAAAATTCCATGAGAGAGGACAAGGGAGTCAGTCTCATGTATGTCTGGGGAATGAGCACAGACAATTGAGAAAGTTCAATGGTAACCAAATCTGCTAGTAATGACTGCTCTTGTATGTCTATGATGAGGTTATACAATTGTATCTTTAGAGATATGATACTGGCATATTAGTTTCATAGGTCAAATAGAAGACGTGATTGTTCTTAAATGGTAATTCCTTGAGAGTATAAAACATGGTAGGTACTTGAAGTCTCAAAAAATATAAAAGAGGATCAAGTCTGTGGGGAAGATTTTTCAAATGGTCCAGTGGTCCATTTGACATAGCACTAATAATGGAAGATTTAACTTAGCTGTTTCTTTCAGTGAATGGTACATAGGGAATTATGTCAGATAAATTTATACTAAGAAAAACGCTTGTACTTTGAAAAAGAACCTGAAGAGCTTCTGAGACCTTTTCAGGTCTATCTGTAAACAAACAAAACGTTTTTTCTTTGGTCATTATGTCAAAAGAAGCCCAGAGGCTGATATATAGCAGCAATTTTCAGTATACGCTTAATATTAAATTATTTTGATAGATCTGTGTTGTGGGTTTTTGTTTGTTTTTGTTTTGTTTTTTAACAAGACTGCTTTTGTGGAGAACGAATTATTTTCTTGCTTTTTCTGTCTCTGTTTTATTCTTTTTTTTTCTAGTACTGCTTTGTTCTCTACATCCTAAAAACAGATCAGATACTATTCCGGGGCCTGAGCCCCCTCAGTTCGTCTTGGAGCTAACAAGTGATGAGAGCACTCACACTTTTATAGAACCTGGGTTTGCTTATTTTAATGTTCTTTGCTCAGCCCCCATTCACTGTATTACGTAAGTCATACTCTTAAAAGTATTCTTATGACACCTTTTGTTCCCTCCCTGACTCCCCGTTCCAGGCTATCAGTCTAAAACTGGAAGATAAATAAATTTTGGCTTCAGCATCCAGCCAATAAATCTGTAAAGTCGAAGAAATAGGAAGGCAGCTCTAGGGAGATATTCTGTTTTCCAGGTATCTAATCCCATTTTTTCCTTGAAGACTAAAAACACTGAAGTAATTTCAAAATGTGTTTCCTTTGTTGCCTCTGTACACTGCTAAATGCCTTCTGGGGGCATGAAGAGTTGAGAAATGGAGGTGTTTGTTTTGTTTGATTTGGCTTTTGATTAGTGTCTTAGAGGATGTGGGGAGTTACAGTACCAAGGAACATGATTCTGACCAAGTAGCAAGCAGTTCTCAAAAGCTAGATTTATTAATTTGTTTATTTATTTTACAATACAGATATCTCTAAAAGGCAAAAGAAAGATGTGATGATAACAGAGTGTTAAACACGCTTCTAATCAATCTTTTTGTGCAAATACCTAGTCCAGAGACCTCACTCAGAGACTGAGTAGGGCCTGCAAGGAAATTTGGTGGAAGTAGGAGTACTAATAAACCCTTACTGAAATGCACACTTTATAGATTATGTTTCATAATGCTTTAGCCCAGTTTAGGACAAAATAAATCTATCAAATGCAGAAGAATTAAAAAAAGTAAAATAATTATAGAAGCCAACATAAAGAAGCAGTTAATTTTTCAACTCAGAGGCAGAATTTACCAAGAGGGTAGAGAATTAGACCAATTTAGTTAACGTCAAAGTAACAAAGTTAAGGGAAAAGCTGTGTGCCATCTTTGAATTGAAATTTACAACAGAGATTAGATGATGAGTGTTCTCCCAAAGAGAGCACAGAGCTGCTGGTAGTCTTGTGTTCATGTGAGGCTCATGCTCGCTGTTGCAAGATTTTTGTTTCTTTCTGATTTACTATCTGGACCTTGTATGTATTCTGTGTAAATCCTGAGATGTTAAGCACAACTAATAAAATGTCAGCATTAAGATTCCTTTCTTAAGGCTATTAAAGTTATATGGGAAGTACACTGCTTTTCTATTGAATTATTTTACTTCTTGTACTATGTATCTTAGTATTTTAACACCAGTCCTTTGAGACAATTGATTTAAAGCAAATTGTTATAATTTTGGGGGTTTGGTTCATATACAGAAGCCAATGGCATAGAAATCTACTGTAAGAATGTCATATGGCTTTTATTTCCTCTCTTTACAGTATGGTAAATTTTTCTCATCATAAGGTAGTCACATTTTTTATTGTTTTGTTAAAGTGCTCTCTCTCTTAATACTTAGAGTCTGAAAACATGCATTTAAGGTACAAGGACAACTTTAGCAAAGAGGTAAAAACAAGTTTGTTCGTATTTCATAATATTTCTTATTACTAATATTGTTATGCTTTTAAAAATCTATTTGAATACTTTATGTATATGAAAAAATCTCACCAAAATGGAACATTATAATCATGGGTGGATTTTTCAAGGCCAAGTGGGAACCTAAAATAGGATGGGAAATTTCACAAGAGTTTCTTCAGAGGCTGAAGAAAAGCAGTCTCAAACACTTATTGCACTTAAAACAAGAGGATGATTCTATTGTTCTGCCCAGTCTCAGGTAGTTTGTTTTCTTTGGCAAAGGAAAACAAACAATTTACTTTTCATTTGTGCTAATGCAACTGAGAAATGTCTCTTGCTTTAGGAAGTGTTTTATATTTAGTCATAAGAGTTAGAAATGTTTTGCCAGTCATTTGGTGAAAGCGGTTTATCTTGACTTTTGATTACAGTAAAAGACATTTGACCCATGAGCGTTAAACTATACCTTTTAAGAGAAAATAAGAAATCAATTGAAGAGATTGACTCTGAGTTATGTCCTGTGGCTTTGGAACTGAATTCCTACCTTTTCCCATGTGAGCTGGCTTGATGCACAGCAGTGGAAACAAGATGAGGAGTGTAGCTTTGGCTGGTCCTTGACTGGCTTAGCCAGATTGGATGTGGGTCCCAGGGGGCTTCCTGAACTCGGGGCAGCAGGACCCTCTCCTGCTCTGCTGTGCATGCACCTGTATCAGTCCCCAGGAGGTACAATCAATATCCACGTCTCACTTTTAATGGGATTAGGAATATACAGTGTACACAGTGTATGTAGCCAGTAGCAGGTCATTCAGCAAGACAGTACTATTATGCAGAGGATAAAAGGTCAACAAACTGATTTTTTTCCCTTTTTATCAAGTAGCCCCTCCTACACAGCAAAGACATTGACTGCATTCTAAGAACAAATAATTTTTTCTTAATTCTTTCTTTCTAGTAGGTTTAGGTGAGACTACAGGAATGTTCTGATTTGCAGTGAAGTAAATCCATTGTATACTGATTACTCTGCAGTAATCAAAATCCAGTGTGTGATAGTCACCTTCATCTAAGGTAGTCAAATGGAGCTTAATTTTGCAAAAAAAAACTTTAAAAATCTGTTATTAGCAGAAGTCTTTCAAACCCTGACTATAAGAAAACTTGCTTGTAGTGAATCTTTTGGCCAGTTGTTTTGGCAGAAGAGAGGATGTAGAACTGTTTGCAGGGATAAAAATGAGATTGTGAGGATAGGAGAGATGAAAATTCATAAGTCAGTTCAGCTTTTAAAGCCGTGTATTGTGGAATTGTCTTCCACATGCAAGTCATCAAATAAAGCCTTAGAGTCCAATTACCTGAGTATACTTCTATCTTCCATATGAGTTTTGGATTTTTTGTTGGGCCTTAAATCTCTCAAAGCCTTAGCTATCTCTTCAGTGAAGGTGTTTACAGGTGGCTGTAAAAGTGATCAGGCTCTTAAATTGTCTAAGTTGAACAGTTAGGTTCCTGTAAACTCTGTGCAGTTGCTGGTAAACCACCAGGGAAATACCTTCTACAGGGGCCCAAGTTCTTTCTCCTCAGCCCCGAACCCAGTTAATGTCATGTCTGCAAATGCATATGGGCTCCCCCGTAGCTCAGTGCCCGAGCCTGGGTGTGCTTCCCAGACTAACAATTCTCCTACCTATTCCTGTCTCAGTCTGGAGGTGGTGACAGCCCATTTCTGCTGGGTGGCTGGCTGTGTCCTACAGTCACCTGCCATATCAGAATCGGGGTAGTGGGGTTATTTGGTTTGGTTTGGTTTGGTTTTTGTTTGCTTGGTTTTGGTTGTTGTTGTTGTGGTTTTTTAGTATTATTAATTTGCTCTGTGAATGCAAATGTTTTCATACTATCAGCAGGGTGAAGCTCAGCACAATTCCTTGAAAAATCTATATATAATTTTAAATCTTAATTTTCTGGTGGTTTGTAATACTAATCAGAGACAGCACTTTTATAGACAACACTTCTTTTGCCCTCTTACATGTACTTTGATTACTATTTACAACAGATGAGAACTTTGTTTTTTAATGAAGTGAATGACATTTATTAACTACCCTATGACTTGTTCAAAATAAATCAGCCAAATCTGAACAAAATAAAAATAATTAATCTACAGAGATGGTTGTCTTCGGTGAATCATCTAATGCCACCTACCTCAGATGGGTGTTTCAGGAACCATTAGTGAGGATTTTTCACTTTGTGACATGGCACAGTGAGGGCAGATATGTCCAATTAGTCCTTTTTCCAGTAGATAAGGTATTCTAATTAGTTTTTAAGAAATAGAAAAGGGTTATCTGGTAAAGAATCATAGGAACGAACTCTTGACTTTCTCCCTCTCCCATACATGCCATACCGCACACACAAATATATAGTGATCTTTCAGAAAATACTGAAGGAAAACACACATCTATAATAGCCTGATTAAATTTTATTCTGAATTATGAAAAAGGTCTCTAATTACAAATAGAAAAAAAAAGTCTGTATGAAAAGAAAAACATCAACTTCCTCTCTAGAAACAATTTCTTTTCAGAGAAAGAATGTATAATTCAGAGGTTTTTGAAGTTCTTAATTTATATGGATACTTTTTATGATGCTTGACTTCAGTATCATGTATGAAAATTAATACTTCTCGGCATGAATATTTATTGGGTATAACTTAGTGTTTACTGTTTAAATATAAAAAAATAACTTTACTAATGTCTCTTTATTTGCTGTAGTTGCCTTTCTCGGAGGATGGGATTGTGTCTAAGAAGTTTCTGTTCTGAACGTAATGCCATAGTGCAAGGGGTTTGACTCAAATTTGGGTTTCAAGAGGTCATATGCTTTATCTATTAGCTGCTTGTACTGGCTTTCACTAAATAACCTTCTACTTCCCCTCAGTTTGAGACAGTAGTTTAGAAAACCATTCAGGTAACAAGGTCAATAATTGAATTATTTGGTTTAAAGATATCTTTAAACAGACTGCTGTGACAAGGTCATTTTAAACCAAATATATACACTGTCTTGTGACCACACTCCTTTAAGAGTTGTGTCAGCTGAATAGAAGAGATATAAGAAGCTGCTAAGTATGGTGACAAGGACTCCCTAAGATGGCTTTGTTGCCAGAGTCCAAGTATATGTAACTTTGGACATAAAAAGGTGTGCAAAATTCTGTGGGGGCTGTGATATGCTAGATTGCACATGTTGTTGTATGTTAGAGTTAAAACAGAATCAGCTTATAAGTCATGAACTTGCTCTTAATGTTCCAATACAGTTTTTTTTTTTAATGTGGTTGCTTTCTGTGCTTTGGTAGAAACAAGCAAGAAGCCTGAATTGTTTAATTTTCCAAAGCATGTGTAACGTACAACCTCTGTGTTCCTGCTATGTCTCTTCCCCATCTTCTTTTTGCACCTGAGTTTTCACCCTCTCCAACCCTCTTTCTTTAGTATTTGTTTGGGTTTTCGTTGTTTTGGTGTCTTGTTATTTTTTAGACTAGCTCTTGATCAGCAATTGATAAAATAGCTATTTCTGTGGTTTGCAGATGCTCATATCTTTTGCCAGACTTAACTAAGCTTTGCTGGTCTTCAGTACAACATGATATTAGGGGCCATTATTTTATTTTTTTCTGTAACTGATTATATATTAGTTTGAATGTTAATCCACCACGGCTAGCTAAGGACTGTCAATGTCCTGTCAGACTCTGAATCATTGTTTTGAGTTGCACTTGGGTTTTTATCTTTTATAATGAGAATCTGAGCCAAAAAAAAAAAAAAAAAAAAAAAGGTGGCTATAGCCCAGAGAAAGAAAATCAAAGATGAGGGAGAAAAGGAAACAGCCAAAATAGAGGAAAGTCAAAAATTGAGAGGGGTATGATGAAACCAAGAAAAAGTATAGAGACTTCTCACCATGGGTTTCTATGTCAGTTCAGGATGAGATTTTGAAACACTATTGTCTTGCTTTTAGGCAAAAACCCACTAATTTTTATTTAGATTTTTTTTTCATTAAAAATGTGCCTGGCACAGCACTGCAAAGTACCCATTTTCTCTATAGTCCATATGTAAAGTACCAGCTTGCTCGAGGTCTGGATATGACTAAATTCTGAAGCCCTTGTTGAAGCAAGAAGTTCTCCTAATTTTTAGAAACTTGCTTATTTAGAAAGAAAAAACAAAAAGGAAAACAATCAAAAATGCTCAATTTTGTCCTTGTATATGGTTGTCTTCATATAAAAGAGTGAAAAGGATTCACTGCTGAATTATGCAAACACCAATATACGGAGTAAATGTCACCCAAAGAGAACAGATATCCAGGGTTTAGTATCGTTCCAAAGAACATCCTTGATTCTTCCCTCAGTTCAGTTTTAGGTGGGCAGCATTCTGCTACATCTTTACTCTCTTCCAGCTTGGATGGCCACTGCAGTGTCCATCAATTATTCAAGCATTTCCTATAATATGTCTTGTGCTTGTTAGCAGATTTAAAACTTTGGTGTAGTCCAGTCTTCTGTTAGCTGAATCTTCTTTTCAATTTTTTCCCCTTCCCCCCCCGTTTTTTTTCCTTTTTCCTTTTCACTTTCTTTTTCTATACAACTTTTGCTCTAAAAACCAAAACCAGTATTTAGGAAAGAAAATTAAAAAAAATAGTCTTAAAATCAGTAGATTTAATGTCAGTTTCTACTGATACAGTACCAGTGTTCTGTGGTCACAGACTGGTGATTTTTTTATCTGCATGTTTCCCAGTTTGTTCACAAAATACAGAGTCATGAAATGTCTAGACTTTTCTTTGCAGTTTTTACAGGCAATCTTGCTGCTGTCTGAGGCTCTGCTGCTTGAACAGGCAGCCTGCTTTTGAGTGGGAACGTGAAGCCTGTAGACAACACTTACCACACTATGAATGCTAATGAATGATACAGGGAAATTAAGGTTAAAATGAAAAATGCGTGGAGACCTCACAGCAACCTCCCAGTATCTGAAAGGGGGACTACAGCGAAGACAGAGAGGGATTTTTCATCAGGAACTGTAGTGACAGGACAAGGAGAATGGGTACAAACTGAGAGAGGGGAAATTTACATATTAGGAAGAAATTCTTCAGTGTGAGAGTGGTGAAACAGTGGAACAGGTTGCCCAGGGAGGTCGTGGATGCCCCAACCCTGGTGGTGTTCAAAGCCAGGATGGATAAGGCCTTGAGCAGCCTGGTCTAATGGGAGGGGTCCCTGCCCATGGCAGGGGGAAGTTGCGACTAGATGAACTTTAAGGTCCTTTTAGCATTCTGTGATTCTATAATTTAGGCCGGGTGGGATTTTACTGGAACTTGTGGTAAAGTCCTGGTTCTGCTGAGACAAATAAAACCTTTTACACTGATTTGAATGAAATTTTACCTGTGAGTGAAATGCTTATGGATACGTAATATGATTCTTGCATGGGGCTTACTGCACAGCCAGAGTGAACACTGTGAACAGCCCTCACTAAAGCCCAGTGCACAACCCTGGCCTTACCATCCTGGTGACATTAATGACTGTTGAGATTGTCATCTGTATGTTCATCAAGAGTGGTACCTGAACTGCTTGCAATGGGAAGTCCTTAGGTGAGCAGTAGTTGTACTGGATGTGCAATTGTGCAAGTGAAATGCTATTGTCAGTAGATAAAAGCTAGTGATTCAGCAGTGCACAAATCATATAAATAAGTACAGAGGGTTTTCTAGTTTGTTTTTGTTAGACAGTTGCACTGAAAATACAGCAAAACACTAGCACAAGTGGAGGGAGAGGTGTTTGTGGTGCCTTAAACATTGTACTGAATTTGTCTTGGGTGTAGTTAATTTTCTTCCTAGGAGCCTGTATGATGCTCTGTTTCTCACTCTGCCCCTGCAGTGGGCAGGCTGGGGGGTGGGCAATGGGAGGGGACATATTGGGACAGCTGGCCCCTAATAACCAGAGGAATATTTCATACTTGGCAATAAAATCAGGCAGTGGTATTTCCAGGGCATCCATTACTCAGGGACTGGCTGGGCATCAGCTTGGAGGTAGAAGGTGATGAGTGTGCTTTCCTTTACATCACTTAGGGTGGATTGAGTTTTTTGTTCATTTTTCACTTATCAAAGAGTCTATTGACTCTCCAGTTTTTCCTTTGTTTTGCTCTTCCAGTTTCCTTCCATCTTCTGGTGGGGGAAGTGAACCAGTGGCTGGAGCCAATCTACTAGAAGCGTGAATCTTGCAAGTTACTCTAACTTCAGTCTTGCAGACAGAGAATAAAAAGTAGGCCATTTAGAATAAGTTTTCTTGAAGCTACTGAAAGCTAGCACCCAAAGAATTTCTCTATACCTGTACTTTATATTAAAATCTGGTTTATTTCAAGGTAAGTATGAATGATTAATTCTTAAGAGAAATTTACATCCTTTATCAAACTTTACTGAAACTTTATAATTTTGCTCTATTTAACAAATATCAAATCTCTAGAATAGTGAATGCTGGCAGCTGTAACCAGGGGGAAAAAAAAAAAAATCATGATGCAGTCACTATGTCATTCTACCATCATATTTTGGCTTCAAGACATTTTCCATGATTTGTTCATTTTCAGATCTTGAAATTCCTCCCACACCTCAGAAACATATTTTAAGGTGATGCTGCATGCTCAGGATTTATTTCCAGCTTCAGAGAAATGTGCAAGCAAATGCTGAAGTTTTGGCAACAGATATGGAGAGACTTACTATGGTAGAAACTTCAGTCTGAAATCTAGTCAGATTCTTGGAAATGGGATAAATTCAATATGTTTAAATCTGGTACTTTTTTCCCAGTGAGAGAGAAAGAGACGTTGTAGTTGTTACTGAAAAGCCTAGTAGTATGATTCAGAACTAGAAAATGCAGCTCTGGCTCTATATGATAAACTTATCACCAGCTCTATCGGAAGGTATGAGAAAGAGCTCTAGGAGTCTTATTTGGTACTTGTGTTTGTGAGAAGGCTGGGAAAGGGAGAAGAGGAAACTGGGTTCACATGAAAACAACCTAGGTTTGAGATTTCTGCAATAGTTTTGTAGAAATAGGTGAGCCTGGAAAAAGCTACCAGCCCACAAGATTCCCATTAGCTTTAAAGTAGCCTTTTAAAATATTTTTTATTAAATTTCCTAGCTTGATCAGTTTATGAGCAGAGGAATATTTGAAGCAATATAAGATTTGGAGGACTGTATTCTTATCTTGGTTCATTCACTGCTATGAGTAGTATAATGATTCATACAACCTCAGAATCTGACTTTCACTTCATTAAGATCACTTGCTTCCCTGGTAGTCTGCACAGAAGAAAAACACTAAAAGGAAAAATAGTCTCCCTGAGTTCGTAGGACATAATAAAACACACTAGGCATTGAAGGGTACCTGGGATAGTGTTTTGACTCCTGCCCCTGATTTACTGCCCTGACCTGTCACATCTATGCTGAAAATTGGAGGCAGGGAGTATGCTAGGAAATATCCAGGAAAAAGAGAAGTGGAAGTCGTTTTGGGATTTTTCTCAACTAGCAGAACCTTTCTTACATGGCAATGAACTGAATGTTGGACTCCTACAGTGAGGCTGGGAGAAAAGATCAGAAAGCTGTGAACTGTTTTGCCACCTTCTCTCATTGCTGCCCAGCTGTCTGGTAGCAGAATGTTTAGCCTTTCATGCTAAGTCTGCAGCTGGAATTTGAAAAAGTCTGAGTGCTGGGGTGCAAGTCTATTGACTAATAAATTTCTGGTTTTGACTTTGCCTCTCTTACATACAAAGATAAGACCATAGTGAAGTTAGAGGTCATTGTAGGAATTTCCTGTGAGGAACAGGAAAAGGAAAAGTGCTTTTATACTGAAGTTACAACTAGTTTCATTCACTGAACAGGTTCAACAGACAGCAGTTTATTACTTAAGCAGTGTATTACCTAAACAGAGGAGTTTAAAAAAGTTCAAAGTGTTCACCTGCTGGTTTAGGCTCATTGCACAACTACTGCCCTTGTATTATATTCTCTCATTTTAAAATTACTCCTTAGACAATAGGAATCTGAAACTTTTAGAAATCTATTTCAAGACAATAAGAATTTGAAGCAATGAAGAAGTTAAAAATGAAACCTGAAACATTGTTCTCTTGTAAATAGTGAATCATTTACAGTCTAATTGCAATGAAATTTGATAATACATTGGCCTAGTTTACATTAGGAATCAATGTAAATGCTTAATTTTTATAGAGAAACTTAGAAATTGAACAAAATCCAGGAAGAAATAAGGAAATGGTCAAGTACAACAGAGACTATACTTAAAACTTTACTAGCATATGAACAATTATCTTCTAATTTTTGTTTGACAGAAAGGAGAATTTTGTGCTTTTCTCTTACATACTTATGACATTCAGGTTTACACTTAATGAATTCTTCCAAAGGGACTGCATCTCAGGAAACTTTGGAAAAAATATAGGATTATATGTCCTATGATAATAGAAAGAGCAATTTGAGCACAGTCCAGTCTGGGGATATTGTTGGTGTGGTCATCAAATGGCTTGAGCCCATTCGGTTTGACCAACCCTTCAGAAATCTGATGTTTCTTCCTTCTCCACTATTCAATATCCCTGCTGCCACTAAGCTTGATCCTCAGAATTTCCTCATGTACATTTCCTAGATCTCAGTATAACATTATTTTTCACAAAGGTAAAAAAATGGTCTTATTCACTTTGTCATCATCATGGCTAGGCTTTGCAAATGAAGATTTGGGAAGGGCTCTACCCACGCTTGCTGCAAGTACTGATGGCTAAAAAGGCCAATGCGAGATAGGCAAGTCCAGTTGCAAAAAGCACAGCAGAAAGTCTCCACAGGCAGCATTGGTGAGGCATGGCTCTTTCTGTTTGTCTTTTCTCCTTGAGACTGATTCTGCAAGTGCTCTCAAAGGAAGCAGCAGCATTATGAATGGTGTGTCTCCATGCCTCCTGATTGGAGGCCAGAGTGGACCATTGATGGTGGTCAATATGGCCAAGGCTGAAGTGTTGTTTGAGGGAGTCCTTGTATCTCCTCTTCGGGGCTCCTCTCTTGAGGCAGCCGGTGGCAAGCTCACCATAGAGCA
>JAWWEU010000158.1:710572-732942 GCA_035583155.1 Acropternis orthonyx | reverse complement strand
GTTGAACATCACATGGTTGGTGATTTCCCAGCCCTCTGATCTGTCCAGGTCTCTCTGCAGGGCCTCCCTGCCTTCCATGGTGTCAACAGCTCCTCCCAGTTTTGTATTGTCTACCCACCCCTGATTAAGTCTAAAGCATGTATTTACAAATTTCCCTTCTATTTCTCCATTCTAAGCACTGCTTCTTCGGTTGATTCAAGATGTGACTCACAATGGATAAGGCTCCTGCATCCTCCCCATTTATCCCAAAATTGTTTATTGCACCTATCACTATGTCCTATCTAATGCATGCATACATCGACCATGTAGAGAAAGGATTATATTTTAATTTTTATACAACTACATAAGAATTTGTCCTCAATTCCTGTTAAATATACAGAAATTAAAATGGCATACATGTTTTATATGCCTGACAAAAGGCAGGGCTTTTAAAATTATTTTAAATAAACAAGATTATTAAAAAACATCAGCACACTGAGACATGTTATGTAAGTTATTTGTGAGATTGCAACAATGATTTGTTAGTAGAGAAATCTATTTTAGAGAAATGCTGGAAGGGTTCTAATATTTCTCTAAATGAACTAAGAAATTATATACACTTAAATTCAAACTGAAAACATTATTAAAACATACATTTTGCTGCTATTCACATGCAAATAAGAAAAATTATCCTAGAACTAAGAAAATAAGAGGTCAAAGAGACCAAGAGATTCTTGCATTTTTATACTATTGCAATTTAGTAAGAAACCATATTTAGCCTTTAGCATGCTAATAACCTTTGCTCTCCCTTTATAAGAATTCAAAATATTTTGCAGGTATGTTCAGTTTCATAAGGTAAATCAGACAAATCTGTTTTTAAACTATTTTGATTTTTAGTATTTTTTTCAAAATTATTGCCTCACGGAAGGGAAAATATTATTACAAATCCAGCAAACCACACACCATACACGAACACCTAGATATTCTAAAGTCCCTACCTCCCATCCTGAAAAAGTTGCAATTCCATTTGCATTTTGTTACTTCTATAAGGAACTCCAAAACTGAAAGATGACTATGTGACTATATGTTCTAATATCATCTCAACTTCAATCAGGAACAAAATACTGCCACGTTGCAACATAAAATTATTAACAATGAAAAGGTAATAATAAAGAATCTTCTGGAACATAAAAACATCTGTGGCAAAAAGTGGTCAACGTTACCCAGTAGAGGAAAGCAGTCTTTCCAGGTTTCCCCGCACTAAACTTGAAAACATAGGCAAGGTAAACCAGCTTTATAAATCTCTGGATCTAGTAAGCCAAAACTTACATTCTACAATATGCCTTCCATCTACGCACAAAGCCGCCACATGTAATTTAAAAAAATAAGGACTAATATGTGAAGCATAACTGGACTAATTTTTTCAAAAAGTAGTTTTGACAGACTCTGAAATGATAAAAAAGTTGTTTACACACCAAGTCTAACAATCTACATCACAAAGAGAAATATAAATAGTTAGAATTTTGTAGGAAAACAACCTTCTCAGATCATGTATTAAGTACAATATAAAATGATTTTCCAGTACTAGTCTATTCAACAGTTCAACATAATTCAATTATCATCACCCATTTTTCACATTCATCTCCTTGATACGCTAACAGAGGATGCTACTAAAGCATACTAGTATACAGCTGAAATATCTGTAAAATCATAAAACAAGGTCTGCATATTCAAGAATTTCAGTAACCTGTACTCGCTGTCAACCATCTCTGCATCATTTCACACAGAGGAAAAAAAGGTTGCTATGAATATATTTTGAAGTCTCCATCAATCATAACCACTTAACACCTCAAAATAATTTCCAATATATCTACTTCACAAGGGTTCAATTTTCTGATTACAGCTAAATATGAAACAGCATATGAACACTTTTTGTAGTAAAACATAAAAAAGGCATTTTATCTCTTGTTATTGTTTTGCCTTCTTCACTTATTTTCTAAAGCCTCATACCTTAATTTGTGATCTTGATTCCACAGAACATACTGGAATACTCCACCAGAAAACACCTACAATATATCTTAAAGTACACCACATCTTTCTCAGTCATCAATTGCAGGTCCTCCACAAAGCCCTGGCAAAAGTCCATTTGCTGGCGAACCACTCTAATTCTCACCCATCCAGAAGCAAAGGCAGCCACGTCCCAGACCCTCTCGTGTATGCCAGTGGCACTCCTTGCCTCGTGTGAAACCTGCCAGCCAAACACTGCATTTCATGTAGCTGAGTGAAACATCCAGAAAGATTACTGGGAGCAAATTTTTCCAATGCAAGAGAACACAGATGAGCCCCTTCCCTGTTGGACAAGTGGTAAGAAAAGCAAACAAAAAAAAAAAAAAAAAAACCACCACCACCTGCTTTTAGACAGCTCCGGCAGGCCTTGCTTCAGTATGCATTATTTACTTTACTAATTTTCCTAAGAATAATGTTGTCTGGAATTAGATTTAATGACATTATGACTCAAGCACACCATTATTAACATTTCCATAGGAAATTAAAATTTCAATGTCTGAAGGACTTCAGCTAATCACCAGACTTTGCAAGACAGAGACTATTTCCTCAGTTACCTCAGAAAAAACTTCTTCCCTCAATTATAACTGAAGAGATATTTAAGATGCAATGAAAATTTTACAAAGGCTCACCTGAAAACCTAATTCATTTTTTAATATTTATGGTTAACCAACCCAAAAAAAGCCATGGACATGGTTTTGTTAAGTCTTGGCTACCAGGTGCTTATAGAAATTTGACACAAGATAACACAGTTTTTTATAAAGAGGGAGTCTGAAAAAATATTATTTCAGTGCTTAAGACACAATTATTAGAGAAGTATTTTCCCAAGGTGCTGAGCATCAGCAAACACCACTGGAATGAAGAAGACATGCTCAGAAAATCTGGGAGAAAGAAAAAATATTAGGAAAAAAATCAGACCATACACTTGCATGATTTTTAGATACCCCTTTAAAGGTCAAATTTGGTAGTTTAACCTTTTAATTGTCCCTTTATTCAAAAAAAGTCTCTGCAAAACTACTCACAACAGGATTAAACACAAAACAAGAAAACAAAAAGAACTAACCTGCAGATATTTCCCATATTCCAACTGCGATCTTCAATTGCTATAATACTTTGTGTGATAGAAAAAGTCTGTATTCCTGTTTGCAAACTCAAATATTTAATAAGAAAGCTTAGCCAAAAGGCTGACTAAAGACACACAGTACTAGATGAGGAGGAAATGAGTAGCTACATATATTAATTATCACCCTTTCTGAGATCACAGGCTCAATCAAGTTAAAATTTAAAGGGCTTAGATTACTTTCTGGTGAATTTTATTAGTTTTCCCCAAGAGGTGCAAAGACTAATGCTGTCACAACAGAAAAGGAGAGCATATACAGCGTCATCACAAGCTGAGTCACCCATAAGCACTGAATCTTGCTTTATTATAACACAGCATCTTAAATAGTCTCCTGAAGCACTATCATTTGTTATGCGACACAGTGACAACAGCAAGCTAACCCACTACCACCATAAAATGAAATCTGGTGCATCTGCAGAGCCCTTCTCGGCAGGCAGCCCGTTTCCTTGCTGGTCTCTTTGAATATAGCAGCTGCAGGCTTCCCTTCCTCTACTGCAACAGACAAAGATACAGAAGAAAGTTGGTGAGAGCTCTTCTTCTTGTGGCTGCTGATAACATTCAGATATGCCTGCAGAGAGTCATGATGCAGGTGGAAGATGAGGCAGACAGGTGGATGTCCAAGAACTACAACCAGAAGATTCTTCCCTGTGCAGCTCTAGCCATCAACTTACTGTTCTCCCCAGCCAAGTATTTCACTTATTTTCTCTCCAAAGACCAAGATCTTGAAGAATAAAAAAGTAAAATCTGAAGGGATTTCTTCACCATGCCTTGTTCATATCCTGCCATCATTCAGATGCAATACATGGGTATTTTTCATTTCCTGGTACCACAGTCTGATCACTCAGCAGTACCAGCTTCAAAGCAGAACAAGGTTATGCAGTCCTCTCAAACAAACTGCATGTGTTTTAAGCTGTCTGTCATTAAGGAATTTAAGATCCCTCTATTTTTGGAGGACCCACTATAGAAGACAGCAAAACAAAAAGATAACTGAAAAGCGTGACTGACTTTCTCCGCCTCCTCAACTGACTGTTCATGAACAGACTCCTGTTTTGTTTTCTTCCCAGTCCCCTTCTTTCTTCTCTCATCTCGTGATGGAACTTACCCAGATGCAGATACTGTAGAACACATTTGACATTTGTTGGCATCACAGCGTTAAATAATACTCCTTCTACTTTGTTCCTTTTTATTTAGACTGCATGTCACAGCAGAGAGCAATCAGTTATAATTTAAGGAACTTAAGCAAATGGGGTCTGCTTTTCCAAATCCGCATGTAGAAACTACCATCACAAAATCAGACACTATTACTATTTTAAAAAACAATAAACATTTTAGGTTCTATCTTTTGCATATCTTACTCAAAACTATTTTGAAAATATTTTGAAAATGTTTTCCATTTTTGTGCACTAACTTCAAATGATAACTTCATTTAAAAAAAAAAAACAAAAACACCTGTTAAAGTATGATTTCAGCCAAATATTTTAAACAGCATATTCTGCTGAGATTCCATTTAACTAGTTTCCTATTACATACCACCAAAAATGACTATACTTTGCATAAATATGCACTCCACACACTGTATTACACGCTTCTATACACAGCTCTGACCTGGAGCCTGGCTAGCCTCTTACAGAAATTCACACTATACCCAGTCAAGACATCAGGCAAGATAAGAGTGACTGAAATAATACACAGGAACTACATGATCAGCTGAAGTAACTCTCAATATGTGCCAGTAATGCTCAAGTATCATGGGAAAAAAGTGTGTTCTGTAATTCCCAGAATATGTGCAGACTTTCTCTGTGTCAATTTATTGCCTCTTGCAAGTTCCTGTATCTTTTTTCCTGTTTTACAACAATGGCTTATCTTTATCAATCTCCACATAAATTACTGCTGCTGACACAGAAAAATTAGCCATAAAATTTGCATATGAAATATATTTTCAGCATGCTTCCCACAAAAAAAATACAGCTGTTTCTACAATGAAAAACACTTACAAATCACTTGCTTTACGTCACACAATTCATTTCACCTTTCCAGTGGAAAATAGGCTAAAACAATAAAAACTTTTACTATGTCCATGTGTGTATTGTGCTTTTCCAAAACAAGTACTTCAGCATTTCTCTCATGATGTAATCAATACTGCATTTCAAACTTGCTATTTGGGATGCATCCTACAAATAGAAACCCTCATACAACTTGAGAAATCAGAATTAATTTTTCCAGATCCCTTTTCAATTCCTGTTTTCTTTGGATATCCTGCAGAAAACTTCAATTTTGAGAGCCTCTAGTGTAAGTGGGTTGTTCCAGTTATAAATTATTTGCAGATGGCTTTGGAGGTACTATGATAGAACACTGGTCACCAGCATAGCACGTAACTATTTATACACCATGATTGGAAACCTTTCTCACAAAACAGAAGTCCACTCTGCAGGATGCTGTGCAGAGAAAGGTTATTTTTGCCTTAAAGAGCTTACACTCAGTGTAAGGCAGAAAGAGAATACTGATGTATGGACAAGAATTTAAAGAAATGAAGACAACAATTTGTGAACAACAGACTCTGCTTTTGCATGCCAGCAGTCTACCTCAGCTTCCTTCAAGTGGCATCTATTTGACTAATTAGCTCTGCAGAGAAGGAAGGAAACAATTATGCTCCAGACCAACATCATCCAACAGAACCTTCAGGATGCTACTGTCTTCAGACTTTAACTGCAGAGCTTAAGCATCACTTCACTCAACAGACCAATGTTTGACTTCAGCAATGTCTTATACCTCCTCCTGTTATTTTGGAAGGCCATGCTCATAATCTCAGCTGAAAGAGTCATTTGATGTTTGGGTGTGTGAAAATAGTAACTATCCTGAAAACAAAGCACTATATACCTGAAAGACTGGATCTTTTCAAGAAATACCCCTCTCTTTCTAAAAACCAGTTATCATATATTATTTCTAAGACAAAGAGGATATGTCCTTCAATGAATGCTGGGTAGCAAAAAAAAATCTGAATAACTTTATGGAGAATCAAAAAAGAAATCTCCACAATAAATCCCAGATAACTCAAGATGTCAGATCTCTTTGGGGAAAATTACCTGCCTTATTCTTTTTACACAAATTAACATAATGAGATATTTTAAAAATCATCTGATATTAACTGTTTCTGATTAATCACTTAAATACTGCAGGAAAGGGAAAGGTCTCATTCATTTTTTCTCACCTCAAGTTTGACCACCTACCATTTAATTTACAGATACTAAAAAAAGAAAAAAAAAGCTCACAGAACTATCATAAACCAAATAATACTACTAGGGCTTATACTATCTGCATTCAAGTCCATTCTAGATCATATTTAATGCAAAACCAACCACAGATGTCATGAGTTTACAGGCTTCCCCATATAATCTGAGTAGGGCACAATTTGCTTTTGTTCTAGTTGGAATTTAAATATTATACATAGAAGTGTTTGTTGGTGCTGGAGCACTGTCATCTCCTACAGCTTTGCTACTCATGAGAACTTTTAAGACCCTTATAAGAATAGTTAAAATTTCAGAGTTTCATCCTCTGTCATTTATATGAGAAGTCACTGCTAATGAAACTCTTCTACATACCACTACAGCCATAGCATGCGGAAGAGATCCACATCGCTAGTTAAAATGCAAGTGACTATGCCAAAGGGGAAAAAAAAAAAAAAAAAGGAAAAAGTAGGGTGAAAACTGGGAAGACGTGTTTCTGTAAATATGCTTGGATCTTTAAGAGAACAGAGAAAACTCAATAGCCCAGAGAACTGCAAAAACATTGGTTGGGTACTTGCAAAGAACACTAGTGGACTGAAAAGATTAAAATGTAGTTTAATCAATACAGTAAACTTAAAGAGGAAATTACTTGTGTGTGGATTTACTGCAACAGACTTTTCATTGGGAAGTGAGGTAGATCAGTAAAAACTAATTTGTAGTCTTTGCTTTAAAGACAGGACTACTACAGGGACTTTACAAAACAAGGCAATAAAAGAAGATTCAAAGATAAGTGGAAATATTATTGCTAAAACTCCTGACAAACAGATTCCCCAAAGGAGACAGTTAACAAGAATATTCAGTAGGAGGGTACTAACATCTTTATCTCAGCTGTGACTCACTCCTAAGTAACATTTATTTTCTTAAGAACCCCTATAAGTGAAATGAAAACCCCATTCACTGGCCATAACTATAGGGAGAACATCATCTTTCTAATTAGATTTTCTTTATATTGGCAACTCCTTGTATTAGGACACAACAAGAAATAGAGGCCCAAAACAGCTATTTTTTAACAAAGAATATAACTCTGTTAAAGCTGAGTAAAGGAAATTTTTACGTGTGTAGGAGAGAAGAAAGCAGAAAAACTAAATCCAGGATCAGAGCATTTCCTTCCCCACCCACAATAAAGTGTTTATGGACTTCACTGTCATGACTAGAATGTTAAAAATGGAAATTTATACAACAGTCCCAGTTGAGATCCATGTTAATACTAACTGGTTACCACCACTCATGTCAGTGAGAAACTATCATCTGTGTTCAAATTTTCAATTACTTTAGCAAAACTCAGTTGATACGTTGCATTCTTTTGCAGAAAGCACTGAAAATACGTATCTAAAAAGAAAAATGGCAGTGCTGAACAGTTTCCAGTTTTAGTTATGCTGAACAGGTTAGAAGTCTTATAAATGCTTCTGTTTGAGATAAAACACACTTGGGCTCTCTTACAGCAGCCATTAGTGGTTCACTAGTAGCTTAGAAATCTGCAAAACCATGTACACACAGACCTGAAAAAATCCCACCCCAGCAATAAGCTATTTTACATTCATAAATATCTAAATTACAAAAAAATCTTCAGAGGCAGTAATATTTACTCTCCACAGTTTACAATCTTGAATAGTTTCTTTTGCAAGTTCTGTTGCCAAGAAAGTGGGGGTTTTTATATCAGTTTAATGAACAGTCACTTCATCAGCCTTTTCTTACCTAAGTAGAAACTAACACAACTGGAAAAAATACTTTACATGCAGTGTTCCAATTTGTATGTTCATTTAATGTGTGAAAATTTCACCATAGGTCTGACATTGAAATCTGAACTTGAAGTTCCTTATGTATTTGACTAATTTAGGTATCTTCAACAGCAGGACACATGCAAGAGCAATGTGTATGCTAATATGTATGTACACTATCTGCATCCTCACTGCTTCTTCAAACACTTAAAAATGATACATAAAGCAACACAACAAGATTTGACTGCAGATTTTTGATCACTGAATCCATCTCAAACTTGCTATATCACTTTGACACTGTTGGATGATGCTGTTTTCAAATGAAAATAAAAACATACACACTTAAACTTTCTACTTCTTTATGTATCATTTCATTCTTTCTAGTAAAACTACACATCAATAAGCCTAAATTCGTAAGATTCTATGAAGCTAAGCACCAAAATCACAGATGAAAACACCTGAAATGTGAAAATTATTTAAGCACTTACATTGTATAAGAAATTCTGTCAACTTAACAGTGTATTTAAGATCACTCAGGCAAAAAAATATTTCACTGTATCACTTTTTTCAAGGAACCACGTAACCATATACTTAGATTGCATGCAATGCAGAACTAACAACACTGCAGTGTAGAGACTTGAGCTAACCCAGATACCAAAAGCAAACTACTTACAGCACCATACCCAAGTAAGACAGCTTGTAAAAGTTGCATGCTAATGAGGCAAAACCACTTCTGGTACCATAGAGTCATTTTGGAACTACAGTACCTCTACAGTGCTCCTCATGCAGTGTAAGCATAGCCTAAGGAAATACCTCAAACAATGGAAAAAAAACTACCTCAGAACAAGGCATGATGATGATGATTTTTAAAATGTACATACACAAACTCATGACATAACCATACATTAGAACTCCCTACTACTATGAGTAATTAACATAACCCTAGGAATACACAAGCGCAATCCAGAAAGACAAGTGCAAAAGCAAGAGAACATTCGAACACAACAATGTTAACAAGTACTGCTTGTTTGGGGATTCAGGCATACAGATACCAGAATTTCATTAGTTTGAATGCAGAGTCTTAATTCAAATTGCAAAACAATTTAGAACCCTTAAAAGATGCAACTGATCCTTTAAGAGCATCCCTTTATTCCTTTAAAGAAAAGTTAAACACTGCACAAATTTTTCTGCTGGACTATTAGTGAATTAGAAATACTAATTAACCATTTAACTCACCTGACCTGGCTGGGGGGATAAACAATTAAGAACCTCCTCCAGCATCACCGGTACGTGCAATCTTCCAAAATTATTGTTTCCCATACTTTGAGGCAACTCCTCAGTTTCACATTTCCAGACAGTTTGTTCCTTTGACTCACAGTCAGAAAGTTTCTTTGATGAGGAATAGATCCTTCTGGCCAAGCTATCCACCTTTACTGAATTCAGTTTTAGGTTGCTCAGAAACAAACATCTGCAAACTTGGCTGAGATATTGACATAACATTTTGGAATTGACCAGCCTAGAAGAACAGATGTTGGGAATTATTTTGAAGCAAATATTTGAAACAGTGTATTTGTTTAAAAAACAAAGTAGAAATGCTCTTAAGTAAAGCAAACAATACGCAATCCAAGATGGGCAGTTTTATAGATACATCATGTCAGCAAAATACATTTTCAGAATTTTCAATGTTATCTCCCAACCACTCATATTCAAGCAACTAGTAGACTATTTTCACTATCAAATTTTCATTATGTGCTTTGCCTGGATTTACCTTTACCAGAGGCCTCAGATATTTTACCTGCACAGATAAGAACAAGCCGACTTAATCACCTCTGGTAAGTTATACTGCCTACCTTAAATTTGTTAGTGTGTATCGCTCTAACGTTACACAGACACACAGACCTGAGGTTTTGCAACAAGACACAATGCCTCTACAGCAAACATACACGTCACCGCGGGATGCTGTGCTGGTTCTAGCTAGGCCAGAGCTAATTTTCCTCACAGTGGCTGGTATGGTGCTGTGTCTTGGATTGGTGCTGCACACAGCAGGGAGGAGACAAAGCTGGGGCAGACGACCCAAACTGACCAAAGAGATATTCCACACCATATGACCCCACGCTGAGTATATAAGGTGGGGGGAGAGAAGAAGGGGGGTAGGTTTGAAGTTTGTCTTCTCGAGTCACCCTTACGCGCGATGGATGGACGAACTCCTGGAAAAGGCTGAACACCTGCCTGCCCTCGGGAAGCAGCGAATTAATCCCTTATGTCGCTTTGCTGCATGCGCAGCTTTTGCTTTCCATACGAAACTGCCTTTATATCAGCCCGTAAGTTCTTTACTTCCCCCGCTCTGCTCCATCCTGGTGTAGGGCCTGGTTAAACCACAGCAGGCGTGCACCACCACCCCACTCACACCGACCCACGCCGGTACTAGCCCAGCTTGTTACCAGGGCGCATACGCTTTGCCTACAACCAACCTCACTCCAGAAACCGCACTTTATTACGGCCTTAAAGCGGCACTCCGGCACAACCAGAGGCGGCCGCAGAGAGGGGTTTGCGCTGAAGGAGAAGCCAGCGAGGGACAGAAGTTCCACCCCTCAGCACGGAGGGGGCCGGAGCCGAAAGTGGTGGTTATTATTATTATTATTGTTGCTGCTGCCCCGCTCCCAGCCCAGACCGCGCCGCCTCAGCCACCCCTCGCCCCGCGCGGCCCGGCGCCACCGCGCGCACTTACCGTCAGCGCCGTCGCTCTGCCGACGTCACAGGGCGGGCAGCCAATAAGGAGGCGCGGAGGGCGGCCTGCTTGTGTTTGAATCCGGCGGGCCGGGGCGGGGGGGGGGCGGCGGTTGGAGCGGCGAGCGGTGAGAGCGGGGACGGGAATGGGAACACCGGGAAGGGGGACAGGGACAGCGGGGCGGGCACGGCCTGCGGGGGGAGTCCCATCATAGCCACGCTCTGGGGGTGCGGCCCGGGCGGGGAATCCGGCGGCAGGCGCTGTCCAGGGGTGAGTCCCGGGAATGAGCATGGCCTGGAGTGAGTCGCGGGATGGGCATGGCCTGGGGCGAGTCCCGGGATAGGCGCTGTCCCGAGGTGAGTCCCGGTGCGGGCGCGGGGAGACTGCCGGCGTTGCTGCCTAGGGAGGGGCCGGGCTCCCTGCTCCGCGTTCCCGTGTCCTGGCTCGGCCCGGGGAAGGCTGAGCTCGCCCGGAAGCAGCGACAGCCTTTACTCCTCGCAGGGGAGAACGAGCAGACCCCTCTGTGAGCAGAGGACGGGCCATTCAAAGGAAATTCCTGGTTGTGGTCGGTCTCTGTATTCCATGCAAGTTACGTTAACGTAAATCCCGCCGTAACTCCCTTTAAACCTCTGTGCGACGGGACTAAATCAATAACGCAGGGAAAGCAGCATAGGCAGATACTCTGCATTCTGTTGAAGGACAAGAAAACTACTCGTGTTAGTCTATAGAAACCTGGAAGCTCACTTGCAAGCTTGCTCTGGCATAAAGGACAGCCAGTAGCTTAAATTCTAAAGCTTAAACAGCTTTAGTAGCTTGAATTGTTAAAATAAACGTAGAAATTTACTGTGAAAGTGCTGGTTGGTTTTCTTAAAGTTGTGCTGGATTAAATCATCTTTTCAGGCCAGTTAACAGTGCTTCCCAAACTTACAGTCCATTGTAGAGAACTGCCAAGCGATGGGCTGGATCCAGCGTAGGTGCCGGGGGTTAGTCCTGATGAAATGTGCGAGCTGTTTGAAAGGTTTTATCTGAAATACAACGCCTTTCGCTGTCTGTCAATTGCAGAGAAGATTCAGGTGTGCCACCTGAGAGAGTCCTGGAAGCCAAGCTGGGGGCCAGGAGGGATGACTCACGCTAAGGAAGAAGGTCTTTGTAATCATGTGAAAGTGGTGGTCCGTGTCCGTCCAGAGACTGAAAAGGAAAAACAGGACAACTTTAGCAGAGTTGTCCATGTTATTGACCAGCATCTATTGGTCTTTGATCCAAAGGAGGGCGAAGTTAGCTTCTTTAACGGGAAGAGACTGACCCATAGGGATATTAACAAGAGACAAAGGAAAGATCTTAAATTTGTGTTTGACGCTATTTTTGATGAAAGTTCATCCCAGCTGGAAGTTTTTGAGCACACTACCAAAACTCTAATCGATGGCTTCTTAAATGGATATAACTGCACAGGTAACTTTGGTATTTATCTTCTTTAATTAAAAAAACTTCAATAAAGTCCTCAAAGTTTCTACCATAGTAGTTTCTACCATGAAGGGGCATTAAAAAGCCTGAGAGAGAAATAAAGCATAGTGCTTTAATTCACATATATGAGAGGCTAATTTTTTAGTATATAGAAGTTAGGATAGCTCTACTATTTTGAAAGTAAGTTTGTGTTAAGGTTATAATAGACTTCAGGATTTTATCTGAAGTATGTGTGCTAATGCCATAATAACTCCTCTGGAGTTATTCAAGCAGAAGCAGTTGTGTCACTGAGTGTGTGGTACACAGCCTTATGAAGTCTTTAAGAGCTTGAGCTTTTTAATTGGCAAAGAAAACGTGGTTAGGAAATTGTCTATCAGACATAAGTTGATGGTGTAGAGTTATGAGAGTAAGTACAGAATATTTTCATGTAAATTTTGAACTGAAAATGTTTTTTTTAAAAAAGCTGTAAAAGGTAAAGTCTGAGTAGGAAACTTAGTTTATGAGAACAGCTGTTCAAAATGACAGAGATATGTGAATATTCTTTTGACTTTTGTGTTTCTGATTAGCTTACAGGTATAAATCACATATTTCTGCTTTGTTGTTTTTTGTGAAAATTCAGTGCTTGCATATGGTGCAACAGGAGCTGGAAAGACTCATACAATGTTAGGTTCTCCTGAAGATCCTGGAGTGATGTATTTAACCATGATGACACTTTATAACCGCATGGATCAAATAAAAGAAGATAAAATATGTGATGTCGCTGTCTCCTATTTAGAGGTGAGTTCCTGCATTTGGTATGTCACTTTTAATAATTCATATTTGATAAATAAAGACAAGCTGGTTTGGCCTTCACCTGGTCCTTATAGGAGTGGAACTGAACCATGCTCTGCCGTATTTGCAGTTCAAAGTCACCTGTTACTATTTCACAGAAGGCTGTCCAAAAAGAAGAGTCACTTCCAGTATATTCACTGAACATTCTCGTGATCTCTGTCTTACTGATCCATTCCATCCCTCTGAACATCTGTTGATGTGTACAAGAACATATCATTTCAGAGATATCTCGGGACTTCACAATAACAACCTATAAGCACTGTGAAATTGCACAGTAAAATGATGTACTGTTTTTACAAGTCAGTGTTACCTTCTAGACCCTTCAAGTTCTTAATGGAAGAATAGCTGGTGTTTGCAAGGGAGAGAAAGAGAGGAAAATAAATGCTTTGGATTCATGCTTGTTGCAAAATTTAAAAAAAAAGTTTTAATGAAAAGCAAAGGTTATTTTCTAGAAAAGAATTACTTCAATGGCTTAAAAGAAATCATGCACACTGAATATTTTAAGCTCAGTATAGAAAAACTGGAAAAAATGTGTAGTGTGAATTTGTTACTTTGTCTTAAAGAAATATTGAAAAAGACTGGTGATTTCTGTTTAATTCTGCCAAGTATGAGAGGATAGTTTTAATAAAATACTTTAAATCCCCTTTCAAAGATTTACAATGAACAGATACGTGATCTGCTGGTCAATTCTAGACCTCTGGCTGTTCGTGAAGATGCCCAGCAAGGGGTGGTAGTTCAAGGCCTGACATTACATCAGGTATGTAAGTACATATAGAAACTCACAATGTACTTGAGAAAACTGTGAAGTTCTCACTGTTCTGTGAGAGTTGTGTGGAACTTGGTAATTTCCTAGTGGGGTTTTTTTCTGGCCATAATCACCAGTAACATGCAGACTTAACTAATTAGTCAAAAGCACATTATGGAATAAACTGCTAATATTATTGAATGCAAACAGGTACAGCATTAAGCCCTTATTATTGAAAGGATACCATTGGCTTGATGCTCATCCAGCAGGTTTTGGCAGATTTGTTTTTCAGCTAAAACATCTTTTTTGAAGGTGAATGTTAATGTATTTTAGAATTGTGTAGAATCTCATATAATTGATGGGGGGGAAAGTGTATTTATCTTGTGCTCTACTTTTAAAGCCTAAATCAGCAGAGGAAATCCTTCAGATGTTGGATTACGGAAATAAAAATAGAACTCAGCATCCCACAGATGTAAATGCCTCCTCTTCCCGGTCCCATGCTGTCTTTCAGGTAAGATAATATAGCAGATGTACAGTGGTCATTACTGTGAGTTGCAGTTTTTGTTTAAGGCTGGATATGGTGGAAGCTTTTATTTTTAAGCTGTGTTGAGCCTTCATTTGGGTGAGAGAGGATTAAAGTTTTCAGGATTTTTTGTTGACTGCTTATTCCTTAAAAGTATGTAGAGGTTCATAGTGTTGATATTTGAAACAACAAATTCAATGAAATGGTCTCTAATTCCAATAGTTTGAACTCTCTCTATATAACATATGGTTATTACTTCCTAATTTATATTCCTTAGAAATATCTTTTCTGAAAAATGGTAATTTTGAGTTTTGAACATACTTCCATATTGTAAACTTATAAACTGGAATTTATTGGTGGTTTTTTAATGCATTCTGGTTTCATTATGTTGCTTAGCATTTCTGTAGGAAAAATAATTTACAGAATGCAGTTATATGTCTGACTATAAACAGAGAATCTCAAGTAGTACTTATTGTATTGGTTAATGTTAATTTTTACACTAAAGTGACTTCTTTGGTACGTATCAAGTTTTAGAAAATGAAATGATGATTCTTAGTTTCCATAAATGAATTTTGAATGAGTTGTACAAATCTGCTAGAACTTAAGATTTCTCCAAAGATTATTGCTATTTGCTAAGTGCTGCCTTAACCTTCTGGCTCCTCTTAAGTACAACTTGTGATGTTTAAAAACTAGTCCCATGAACTAAAATGTGGTTGGTTTGTTTGGTTGGTTTTTTCCTGTTTGTTATTCCATACTTACAATGTTTAACTCTTGGGTAATTCTTAACTGTATCTGCAGACTTTGGGAATACTTAATAACAGTAACCAAAAGTTTAGGGTTCTTCCAAAAAAACTTTTAAATGTGTAACAAAGCACAAGTCCTTGCCACTCTAAAAGCTTCTGTGTTTTAAACTTCCGTTTGAAATTGCCCTCCCCCCTTTTTTAATTTCCCCTGAGGTCTTTCCCATGGTTGAACATTGTACATGATCATACCAAGACTTCTGAAGTTGTTCAGGTTGGGAGCTACACTGTTGTGTATGTGTTCTGCCTTTAAAGAGGCCCAAGGTACAGTGCTGCAGACAAATTAGAGTGAACTACTGATGTTTGTTTACTTGCTGGGCTGGGTTGTCTTATCTCCCTCACCGTGACTCAGGAAAAAAGCTCTGGATTTTTTTTATCTGGCAGACTTTGCATTCTTCTCAGTACATTTCTAAAGCGGCAAGAAATTTAATAAATCACTTCAATTTCTCAAGTATTTCCACACATCTGTGACATTCTTAATAATAAAATTGTGTCTTTGGTTCCAGAGATGTAAGTGTTGAGAAATCCCCAGTGCTGTCTTGATTGAACTTTTCTATTATTTTAAGAGCTGTTTGTTTGTAGGGATATATTACCTTTTACGCTGTCTTTGACTTTTCTTGTTAACTTCATTGGAGCAGTATGTTGTCTGAAACTGACTCAGAAATTGATAAAAGTCTTGGCCCTGGACATTCTGAGCTGATTTTAGAGATGCAAGTTTTGCCTTACCCATACCATCTGTCTTAGGTTTGAAATATCTATCTAGGTCAGGCAATTACTGCATCTGAAAGTAAAATCTGAATTGCCACACTGTTCTATTGAAAGTGTTCTGCTGACTGACAAAGAAATAGAGAAGTTTCTGCTTTGGGGCATTTCCTGTGTCTTTTGAATTTTTCCAAAGCTATAGTCGTACAGCATAGTTTGACTGTCACTCCACCTTTCCCTACTTCACTAATGATAGTTACTGGGTTGTTCTGATAGTGTTCCCAGTCTGAGGTGGGATTTTTTTTGTCTACTGTACTATAAATAGTACAACCGAACTTAATTTTACTGTTTGATATAGATATGTATCTATTTGGAGTAGACATGCATTTCATGGCAAGTCATAAGTATTTTATTCACTCACAACACTAGTCAGTTTTTTGTTGTGTTACAAAGTGCTGTGAAGACTTCATTTCTCATGTACAAAGTTTAAAGCTACAGAACTAGTGAGATATTGTCTTTATTGCCTTATGTGTGGCAGTTCTTTCCTCATTTTCTGTCTAAAAGTGTGTTCATGAAAGTGTCAGTAACCAATAGCCTTATTAACAAATGGCAAGACACTCAACACAAAAGGAGGGGAAATTTACAGAGGATCCTGGAAAAGTAAAAGCCATCTAAGGATAACTTTAACTTTCTTTACTGACTCTATAGTCATGCTCTGCCTACCTCCTTATAAACCAGGGGAAAGAATACCTTCACCAGCAGAAGGAAGCAAAAGCATTTAGTTCCTTTTACATCTTCTGTACTGTGAAAACTTCAGAAAACATGAAGGGGAACAAGTGACCTCAGTGGGCACCACATTCCAGAAGATCTTGGAGTGTGTTTTCATGGCAGTAAATAAGTATTGTTTCCTATTATTGGTAGATACAATTAAGTCTAAATCCCTGAAAGTCCAGCCCTTTACCTGGTTTATCCCTATACGTATCTTTATTGCATACTCCTAATTGTGCATTTAAAAAATTAACACCTCTTTCAATTTAAAGTACAATAGTGCAATATACACCTTAAGTGCAGAAGAATCAAGAGCTATTTTAGCTGTGAAATTCATTTTCCCTGTAAAGAGTGAAAAAACTCACTAATTCTTGCTGCTGTTGTAAGCCCAGGGCCAGTTGGTCACTTAATCCTCTGCAGCAAGATGGGGAAGAGAATCAGAAGTGCAAAAGTGAGGGGGTTGTGAACCTTGTGGTTCAGTTAACTAAAGGCAAGTGAGGGGGGAACAATCACTTGCCACCACTGGATTGATGCTCAGCCATTCCTCAAACAATGACTACTTCAGAGAAACTTTCTATCTGTTGGGGTCAACTGTTTGCTTGTAACCCCTTGCCCACTGACTTGACACGGTACCACCACCACTGTTCAGCAACAGCTTATCACTAGTGTGCTATCAGCACTGACTAGGCCATAAATCTGAGAGCATCATATGGGCTGCTATGCAGAAATTTAACTCCACCCCTGTCAAACTCAAGGCAACTACATTCTGCTTCTTTTCCTTTACTAATGTCTGAAACAAGTGAGTTTAAGAGGTGTCAGAAATGGATTCACTATTTTCTATTAGACCAAGCTGCCTGTTGGTATCAGATATTTACAAAAAGGTTTATGTTGTGTTTGGAGAAGGATTCCAATAAGAATTTATGAAAACACTTGTGAATTTTATAGTGTAACTTACTGCTTAGACTGGTTAGTGGCTACTTGTTAATTATTTTCTTTGTTTTAATTGTAGATTTACCTACGGCAGCAAGATAAAACAGCTAGTATTAATCAAAATGTTCGTGTCGCCAAAATGTCTCTCATTGACCTGGCGGGATCTGAACGTGCCAGTGCAACAAATGCCAAGGGTGCTCGTTTTGTAGAAGGAACAAACATTAACAGATCCCTGCTTGCTCTTGGAAATGTCATTAATGCATTGGCAGATCCGAAGGTATGTATGTGCTGCATTTCCTATGCAGTCGTTACCTCCTGGTGTTCTGAAAATTGTTTGAAATGCAAAGCTGATTGAGTAATGGGAATTACATTGTTGATGTTGCTCACATAATCTTTCTCCTTTGAGTTTGACTTAAGGGTTTCCACCATCATCTCTGATAGCTGAAAGACAATGCCAATGAGAGAGTTCTCAAAAATAGTGTGCAGCTACTAAGGATAGTGTCAAAGATGAATGTGCTTGCTTTTCTTCCCTACCTTTTCAAAATCAAGCATTTATAGAGATGCTTGAATAACCTTACAAATCTTTAATCTTGGGGAAGAGACTTTTATAGGATAAAACAGCACCTATTCCTAGTTTTTGTTTTGTGATCTTACACATGTCCCCTGCTCAAAGCACTGGATTGGTCTCCTGATCTGCTCACCAACTCAAGGGAAGGAGTGGGTACAGTTGTGTGGGACAATGACTTAACCTCCTGAACTTTTGCCTAAGACCATTGTCTACCACAACACTTTTTGTCCTTCTGGGCAACTCGCAAATTCCCCCTTCAGGTATGCCAGAAGAAAAGGATCAGAGTTTTTATTTCCCTTGCTGGTGCTGCACATTCTCATCACCATCTTGTTGGAGTGGAAGGAGGAGTTTAAAATCTGTACGATGGGCATAAGAAAGATTCTTCATGTTGATTTATTTGGTGCAGAATTGGGTTCCTAGTGACCTAGCTTGGTACTGTGAGACAAAAAGTTTGTAGATGTGCTTGAAAAAAAGCTTCACACAGCAGAGTTGTGTTGCCTGGAAAGGTTGTGGCATCTCCGTCCTTGGAGATAATCAACACCCAGCTGGGCATAGTCCTTGGCATCTTGCTCTAACCGTTCCCGCCTGAGCAGAGGCGTTGAACTAGAGGATCTTAGAGGTCCTTCCCAATGTGGATTATTCTTTGAGCTAAAGGTAGTTTAATGTATCTTGCCTTTTCTGTTAGTTGCCCCATGACCAAAATAGTAGTTATGTATCCAGATATCAGAAAGCAACCTAGCTAATACAAGTTGCAAAGGTATTAAACAGTTTCAAGAGACTTAAATTATAAATAATTTTAAGAAAAATTACTTTTGTCAAAGAAAAGTTTCATGACTGTTTGTTGTATCTTGTGGCGTTGTTGAAATTCCAAACAGACTTTTATTGTTGACTAATCCATAGAAATGTGTGCAACTCCTTTTAGCACAAGAAACATATTCCTTATCGAAACAGCAAGCTTACTCGGTTATTGAAAGATTCTCTTGGAGGAAACTGCAGGACAATAATGATAGCTGCTGTTAGTCCCTCCTCATTGTTCTATGATGACACCTATAACACTCTTAAGTATGCAAACCGAGCAAAGGATATCAAGTCTTCTGTGAGTATATTTGTCTTTATTGATCGCTTGTCAAAGTATAATAATACAGTATTAAGAGAAGGAGAATTATTTCTTTTTGTAATATATTTTCCTGCACTTTTGTCTCAATTTTGTTCAGTTACCTCTTTATTCTTACAGTCAGCACTTCTGAGTGACAGATGTAGTAGACACAGAGTAGATATTAGATCTGACCTAAAAGCAACATACTTCATTAACAAGATGTTACCAGTTTGAAATTGTTTTGTGAGCACGAGACTGAGAAATAATCCTCAACTGGTAGAATTCACATCTGTTTTCAGTATCTTGCCATTACTTTCCTGAAGAACTATAAACTATATTAAAGATGTGTCTGACCAGTTGTATAAGAGCCAGTCCAGGTTTGGTACAAGTAGAATTCAGGTGGAGCCAAGAAGGTCAATGAGATTATACCGATAAATTAAAAGCTACCAGAATGTCCTCTCTTCTGCTCTCTACTGTTTTGATTTTTCTTTTCATAATCTTTTTTATTGCAGCTCCTAATTTCTTTTCTGTAATATGGGGTTCACTGTAGTTTCCATTTGTTGCATGATTAGAGATAGTTTTTATAATAAAATCTACAAGATATGCATTAAATAGTCAAGCTAGTCTGAATAAATGTAAAATGTGCTTGCACATGTAAATGTAATTACTTTTTTTATTGTTCTGGTAACGGAAATTACCTGGCCATGGGTGTGCAACAAATGACAGCAAAAGCTGTGTCTTATTTTTGTTGTTCAAGTCAGGATTTAATTCATCTGTTTCCTTATAATACAGTGTATACCTAACTATATAGTAGTGACACACAGTATATTTATCATGCCTGAAAACATGGAGCCACCTTACATTCTGTCTTGTTTCTTTACAGTTGAAGAGCAATGTTATTAGTTTGGACAGTCACATAAGCCAGTACGTTAAAGTTTGCAATGAACAAAAGAAAGAGGTATGTAAAAAATATCTGCTGTTAAAAGTATGAACAGTTAACTTTGAATACAAAAAAAAAAGTTTATAGGATTGAACCTATAAGGCAATGTTGTCCTAATTCTCCCATATATTACTTTAAAGTAAGAAAATTTTGTCTTCTGAGAGGGGATATCACTTACTGCCATTTGTAAAGCTGTTCAACATATCAGCACAGAATGATAGGTTTGAAAAGAAAAAAAAAACACCCTATATTCTAACTAAAAGGTGCCTCTTTCGGTTTAGATCCTAATGTTAAAGGAGAAACTGAGAGAATATGAAGAAAAGCAAGTAAGCATTCCTGAAAATTATAAAGCTGCAGAACTTTCAAACAACCAGCAAGTGGAAATAGAAAGGTAAATGAATTGCATCACCGTCTCACTTCCAAACTGCTGCTTGCGTAACTTGTAAATGCATTTGTAAAACAAACTTATTCTTCTCAGTACTGGTTTCCTCATTTTAACATTGCTTTACTTAGACTCTAGATATGGCTTTGCATAACATGTTGCTTCTTTTTAGAACAACTTGGCGGATTTAAAACGAAGGGGGGGGGATGCAGGAATGAGATGTGACGGGAAGGAGCATATGAATGTTGGCTTCCAGCAGAGCTGCATAACAGGTTGTGTTTGTGGGTAGGCAGAATGGAGTTTGCATAAATGACAGCAGCTCTTGCTACTGTTGGCAGACACTACTTCAAGTAGTATCTTTCCTGCAAGGTTTGAGACACAAAAATCTTGAAGCTCTTCTTTCCACAAAGAGTTGAGCTTATTTTGGTAGATTCCTTATTTTTTTGTTGCTTTTATATCTCCTGACCTCTTCTTGTTGATGTTCCTGTTGGTCTTCTCTCATGTGACTGTCTCCTGAGAGCACACAAAAAGTAACAAACCAAGATGTGAAGTATCAATTTGTTGGAAAAGTAAATCTATTCCACGAGGAGGTTAGGTTTTGGTGCAAAGGTCTTTCTGGATGTCTCTCTGCCTATCTTATCACGTATTTCTGAGAATTATTCACCTAAGTGGAATCAATTAACTTTTTTTTTAATTGACCTTTTGAATGTGCTATTTTTTTAACCTGGGAAAATTTCTGAGGTGAAGGAAAAACCCATTCAAAGCACAATGTTCTCTAACTATGCTTTATTTTACTGGCATTCCAGACGTTTCAATAAACTCTCTCATTCAGGTTATTTAAATTTAATTTTCAAAATAAGTGTGGGCTTCTAAGTCATGTTGATAGTTCTGACAGTTTCCCTGCATATTTTTGCACTGTATGTCTTTAAGATTGATTTAATTTCCTGTGATTTGCCCTTTATTTCATTCTTTGTGTGTGGGAAGAGTCAGTCAAGGGCAAGGTCTCTAAAATATCTTTTCAAAATGCTGGACATATTCTGTGCCAAGATTTGTCGGTCAGAGAATGTTTGCTTTTTAATGTTATGGCATATCCATAGAGCCACATGTAAGCCTATCCCATTCCCTCCAAATATTCTCTTCTTCCTCATGAATATCCTGTCAGGTTCATCCTACTGATGGTGTGGGTGATGAGTTGATTTCTCTCACATTCATTTCCAGGTTTTGAAGGTATTGTGCTGCCTTCTTCCTCTTGTTTCGGACAGGGAAGACATTCTTATCCATGATCCTGTATTTCAATTCAACTACCTGTGGTTTTTGCTTCACTGTTATCTGGAAGACACTCACTGAGTACATACAGCACTTGCTTCTTCAAAACCAGAAATTATTCCTCCCTCTGTCTAAAGCTTGGAGCTGTGTTGCCTGCCAGCCCTTCAATCTTAAGCCTGTTGAGGTAGACAATGGACACTGGCTTTGGAACTACAACTGACATGTCTATGAGCTCTTTGAGACTAGGTGGTGTAGAGGGTTCATACCCTGGATGTGTGTTACAGGAAGGGTTCGGAGAGCATGTGAGAACTGAAACTCAAACACCGTTGTGAGCGTAGCTTAAGCAGTATTTTACTACAACAGGTGGCCAAGTAAGATGGAAACCCTGAGCAAGGGAGAGGGAGAACAAGGGAGAGAGAGAGAAACCCCAATGCCCCGTGTAAGGACCCCTCCAGGTGTTACTTA
>JAWWEU010000158.1:683890-710472 GCA_035583155.1 Acropternis orthonyx | reverse complement strand
CTCCCTTTATCAGTGTTTTTCCCATAACTTGGTGAGGAAAGCATAATTTCCCACAGGTGGCTGGGCAAAACACAGACTAAAAATACCAGTATTTACACCAGCATGGATACAATATGCCTACAGGATAACTGTAACTTTTCAAGTGAAAAAGAGAGGGTAAAGATAACTCCATAAGCATAAAAGTGTTTATTGAAAAAGTAAATCTAGCTCAAGGCAGGAACTTTGCAAAGGCTTCTATACTTGAAGATGCTCTTTGGACCACTGATGATTATAAGTACACATTTACTGGTAATAATTCCTCATGAGGACTGTACATAGAATCAGAATCTGCACCCTCTCCAAAATTATGACTGGGATTTTACTGAGAGGGAAACAGAGAGGATTAACCTGAATTCCTTATTGCTGTGTTTCCCAGACAGCTGGGAGGAACTGTGTTTCTATGGATACTACAGAGGGCAAAAATTCTGCGAGCAGTTGTGCAATAGATAGTATAGTAGTACAGATAGTAACAGTGTAGGGTAAGAACTCTGATATGCTGCAGCTGACTGTTGCACTATCATAAATCTTTTAGGTGAGAAAAGACCTCAAAAGTCACAGAGTCCAACCATGAACCTATAATGGTTCCTTAAAAAAGTAATAGTTCTGTGTTTTAGTACATATTTTTACCTAGATATGATAGCATTCTTTGGACACTTAGAGAAAACTGTTGTAATTGTAAAACTGAGGAGAAGAATTCTTAATTGTTTCTTTTTGAAAGGAGAGTAATAAAACAGTAGAATAAAGGACTCAGTTACTCAAAGTTTAGACTGTGAAATAGAATTGCTACTTCTGAAACACTGACAAGAAGTCAGTTATGTGGCAAGAATACCTCTTCACCTTGCTCTGGAGTTGAACTTGTGTTATTTTTTACTGTTTTTACAATAATTTTTTTTTTTTAACCCTAAACACTGTATAATGTCTTTAGAACATTTTCATGTTAAACTGTGCCTTTATTCTTATGTAAAGTACTAACAACATAGGATGTTATGAAATGCTTAGTGTACAGGGTTGGTCATTATTGAGATATACTGCAGTGTCTCTTGGGCCGTTCTGTACTGTTGCATTTTACGTATTCAGGAGTGAAGTGAGCAAGTACCACCTCTGAAAGCCATATTGCAATGTGACAATGCTTCCAGGTTTTCTCCTTATCCTTGTTGTTCTGATTTGCATTGCACACCAGGGATAACCAGATAACTGGTTACTCAATAACTCCTTGAGTACCATCTACCACTAGTTTGGTTTTCCCTGCTGTTAGCCTGGTATATGTTAAAACACAATGCATGTTCTGATTTTTGTTGTCCATTATATATATATATATATGGCCAGACTTCGCGAACGAAGATCTGGGGAAGGTCTCTCCCGACGTGGGCGTGGCCCTTCCAGCCTGCGCAGTGGATTTTTAGGTGAGGCACAGCGTGCGCAGAACTGGCCCCACCGTTTAAGTCCTGAGGTTCATTTGCCATGGCCGAGCAAGCTTGGACAGTGACAGTGAAATCCTCAGGACTGTCTACAGCACCCAGTACTAACACCGGGGCTGACCCTGCGTTCAGCATCTGAGATCTGACAGGATCAGATGGCAGGGAGGCATTTAACTGCCCAGGGGAGGGTCCCTACTGAGACTCGAACTCGTGCCCTTGGGATTCAGAGTTCAGAGTGCTAACCATTACGCCAAGGGACCGCCCCTGTCCATTAGTGACTAAAATTGTACAACAACTTCAGGGAAAGTGAGCAATTGAAGACCTTTGTGGTTTTCCTTTTCTGAGACATAGCAGGTTTTTTGAAGACCTTTTGTGTCTACGGCAACAGTAGTCTGATCTGTTTAATAAATGGGTATAAGAAGTACAGAACATAGCTATTTAGCATCTTTGGGAGGTATAGATAAGACTTACATGAAGAAGTTTCAGATGCCTTTCTTTTAAATTCTAGTATCATTTTTATAAATACAACCATATTTATTTCTAGTGATCCCTTAAAAACTTCACATCTCATTTTCAGTTCAAATACATAAAATCCTTTCTGGTGTAGTGTCACTTTATTTAGTGTTCATCTATAACAGGTTTTACTTCATTCCTCTAAATTTCTTTACATTTATTTTATTAACTTGGAATTGAAATTTCACCTTCTAAATGAGAGAATCATAAAAAGTCTTCAGTAAGTAATTCGTTATTTAATCTTATCCTTTGGTTGTAGATACAAAGAAGTCCTTAAAAATGTGTTTGCAAACCGTGAGGAAATCAGAAAAGAATACCTCAATGTGGAAAAGAAACTGAAAGAAAACACACTGAAGCAAAATTACCATAATCAATGTCATGAACAAATTCAACTGATGTGCTCCGAAGAAAAAGCAGAAAAGGTGAGTTTTCTATAGTGTAATGCAAGGTATCATCTCTTCATTTTGCTGTACTCATGTAAATTTTGCTTAAGTAATTATGTAATGAGTTAGTGCTTAAATATTTAATTAAAACGAGACACACTGATTATCACTTCTCTGACTATTGCATTAGTGACCTAATTTTTGAGGAATACAGCAGGTTATAGTTGTCCTCTGAATAGAAAGGGAACCCTTTGCCTTGTTATGACACTACTTTGTTCATATCCAATTTGCTGGTGGTGGTTTTGAGCCGTTTGGTTGCCAGATTTCAGCAAAACATCAGAAGAATGTGATGCTTGTAGATAGAGGATTTTCCATTTGCCCAATATATTTTTTATCAGGCTTCTTCTAGGACACATTTAGGAAAACAAAGCAGATGAAATTGCTTCTTCATTTTCACACATGAGTAACTAGGAATTATTTGGTTATGTTATGTAAAAGTAAGGAAAATAAGTGTATATATAGAGAAAATCCAGTGAACATAATTTGAAAGTTTTCCTCTTAAATGCTAATTTCTTTTTTTTTAATTGTTGGTTTGGGGTGTTTTTTTCAGGCCACTTGCAAAAGAGATCAAAAGCTTACAGTACTTAATATCCACTGTGTGCACATGCAGAAGAAAAAAGAAGAAGAGGTCAAACGTTTTGAGGAAAATACCAAATGGCTGCACCGTGTTGAAAATGAAATGCGTCTTCTGGGTCAAGATGGGTGTATTCCAAAGGTAAAATGCCCTTCACTTTGCCATGGTTGGGAGTGGAGAAGAGAATTAGAGAAAGAGTAAAACCTCTATGAGTTAAGAACAGTTTAATAATTGAACTAAAGTGTGTGAATACACAGACAAAAAAGGTAAATGTATCTTTGAGTGTGCATGCATAAGCACGCATGTGTGCCTGTCGGATTCTTAATCGCAGCACACCCACTGTTGGTCAAAGGAAGCTACAAGGCATTACTTGTGCATGTTACTAAAAATCAAACAATTCATACTTTTCTGCCATAAAATTTCATTATAATAATATAGCTCCACTTCTTCTTTACTTATCAACATTGCCTGAATTAATATTACTTTTCATTTAAATTTTAGTTTCTCCCTATCGGTTTGATGTGCAGTTGTTTGATTTTGTTTTTTGTCTCCCAATTTCCCAAAGGAACTTCGTCAAGATCTGCACTATTGCCATTTAAACCTAGAAGTTCAGGACCTGAAAACCCAGATTAAGCACATGTTAGCTCTGGTGTCCCTCCAAGAACAGTATTATAAGCAAACAGAAAAGTAAGTATGGTTTCATGGCAGGTGTGATAAAACTTAGTTCTGACACTTACAACTTCAGAAGACTTATTCAGAGAATTTAGTTTTAATTGAAACAGAAGCAAGATTTTTTTTTTTTTCTTTCTGGGTAAGAATTGTGTTTTCATAAGCAAACTTGTCTTGCCTCTTGCTGTTTTACAGAGTACTAAATACTTTGCTTCCAGTTCATCGCAAGCAATACTTGGCTTTGAAAGAAGCTGGGTTGACAAATGATATAACTGAGACTGAGTTTGAGGAGGTTGAGCAGCTGATTCAAAGACAAAAATCAGTAGCTTGGGCTGACCAGACTGAAGAAAAGGATCCAAATCAAAACCCTGAAGTAGAGATGTCAGCTATATTTGCGTTCCCGCAGCTTGTGAGCAGGCCAAACACCCCATGCCGTAAGTATATAATTAATTTGTTCTCTCCTGGAAATACTTCTAAATGTCTCCTGCAAAAGCAAGATGTCATCCATAAAGACAGTGGATGCACAGTTCTGCAAGTGTTGAAGCCATACGTAAAACTGAGCCTCAGATCCACTTCCTATAAATTATACACTGTTCTTAATTAGATATAGGGAAGAAATTCACTTTTTCAATGGCTAGATACCCTGCAACAGATGACTCCATCCTCTTCTTTTTGTGATGTACCCCATGTGTCAATGTTTATAGATCCTGTGAATGCTATTAAGAATTCCATTTGAGTTTTTCACATAACATTGATGGAAAAGGAATCGTACTATCAGTCCTAGTTATAATTTTTTTGAAGTGATTTAACATATTAAACAAGTACTACGGTTTTGCACAGTCTCTAGTGATAGCCTTCAGGGAGATGAAATTTCTTATTAATTACAAGTTCACCTGGAATCAATTTAGTACAATATTTTATAAGTTTATTTTTCCAAGAATCAAAGGATTTGCCATTTCTGTCATGGAATTGAATTGACTGCTTTGCTCTATTCTTATGGCCCTGTTTTTTCCCCATAGCTCTATGTAGCTGGCTTTTCTTTAGCTGTGAAGTGAGTTGCCCTGGAGGATAGTCTGGGTAAAAAGGGATGAAAAATCCTCATGGAAAGTGCTGCTCTGATGGATGACAAGCAAAATCAGCCTGTAGTACAACTGCTGTGGGCCAGTGCTTGTGTCTTGTTCTCTGCATAGGCAACACTCAGCACACTGGGGCTTTCTCATTACAGCTAATAATCCATAACATTGACAGACATGCATAAGTAACAAGGGGAAAACAGATAAATATTACTTTAGCTTCTCAAAAGCTGGTAGTCATGAAAGAACATTGACCCCTGGAGAATGGTGAAATTAGTTCCCTCCTTTCTTTAGCTTTCTTCCTCTATACAACTTGAGAATTATTCTGTCAAAATCATTTATTGCCTCTGTTCTGATTAAGTGTACATGTGATTTTTGACATATGTTTGTGTCACTGTTGCTGATACCGGATAGTTCATAACCAGTGTTTCACTGTCTGAATGTAAAGATCAGGTAGTGTTGCGTGTCAGGTTGGGCTGGAGTTTTTTGGGTCTTTTTGCATGAGTGACATTGGGTTGATTTTTAGTTTGGGTTAGTTTTTCTGTTTAGTGTGTGTTTATTTTTGTGTTGTTGGAAAGAAGGAAGTTTTCAGATTTGCATGTTTAGACTTATTCTACTGCCCATGCTAGTCAGGGATTCATTCATTCAGCAAGGCTGAAAGTTGTTATTTTAGATCATAGGCATGTATTTTGAGATACTGGGTTTTTTGCTTTTGGGGGTACTTTTTTCCCCGCCCCCCCCCCCCCCACCTCTTTGGCAGAATAGGTAGGGAGATATACCCAAACACTAATCCAGAAGCTCTGTAATATCCTTTGTATCAAAGTGTTGATGATAGCGATTCTGTCTTGTCCTATGTGGATTATCATTGTTGTGAATTTTAATTCCTGATGCTGCTAGTAAGCCTTGTTAGAGTTCTTGATTAATCTACTTCTTTTCCAGCTTTCTTGAAGTACCATATTGTAAGAGGCCTGATGTGTTCTTACTGAAATGAACACTAAAATGACTATTATTTAAATTCCACACAAACTATTAAGACATGAACATTTCACTTCATTAAAATCATTAGACATTATTTGAAGGGTTGTCTTGAAAACTTTGTGTGGAGGTTTTCCAATTATTCTCTTTTTCTAAATGTTGTTGAACTGTATGTTCACCTGAGGAAATGGACACTGTAGTTTTCAGTTAAGTTGGATTTCTTTCAGTTGTAAATGGTGTCTTTTGCTGAAGATGTCCTTGAAAATCTTTTGTGGTACTTTTGTGATTTCTGTTTGTTTCTTGTTCCTTGGAAAAGGAAATGGAAGACTTTACTTTCACTCCTTTCCCTCTCTTATTAGATGCAGGATAAAACATGGTAGAAACAACTATCCTCCAAATTTTGTCACCTTTAAGGGAAGGTTACCTAAAACATCATTGGTGTTGACACAGTCATATCAATACATCTTGGAAGTTGGAGTGGAAAAAAGAAATCCACTTGTCAGTGCTTTAAATTTTTTTCTGTTCAGCATAAGACAAATATAATTAAATAGCTCCTCTTCAGCTGTGTGTTTCAATTTGCATTTAAAATATGTTGATCTATTAAATGACATTGTCATGGAAATTAATTTCTAAGAAAAAAAAACATAAATCAGAAAAAAATACCTTAGCATGGGAAATGTGAAGTGGTACAAGGGCAGCACTCCGATCAGAAATGGGAAGGATGTAGTAATTTCTCTTTTCCTTTAAAGGTGAAATAAATTATTCAAGAATCCAATTCCTGCTTCCTAGAGTCATCTCAGAAGTATGCTTGGCAAATGTTAGTGAGAGCTGACCTAAGAACTTAATGAACAAATGAAAGGGAAGATTTATACATATCCCCTCGCATCTTTGGTGCATTGATATTTTATTATTTATAATTTGTTCAAGATATTGGGAAGGAAGGAGTGTTTTGCTCCATGACTGGGAAAAAAAGAGGAAACAAAAAACCACAGTGGCCATTATTCCTTGTATAAAAATCAGTATTTCACATTTAACATATTTGAACGGACTTGTCAGCAGGAAAGAACAATGCAGTTCGCTTTTGTGACTTGGTTCTTATTTTTCATAGTATAAATTGAGAGCAGTAATTTTTTTTTTTTCATCTCTTAGTTAATACAAGTATATGTTGCCTTGTGTTAGTGTCTCAGAGGTTTCTTTTCTCAATAATTTGGGGGAGAGGGTGCAAAAGTTAATTGATGGCAATGTAATGTTTTGTTTGAAACCTAAGTCTAAAGCATCTAGATTGAGGGAGTGTCTCCTAGTAACAAATGTGATGTATTGCTTTTGAACACCTTTGAAAGTCTATTTTTTCTGAGGTAAAATTCCTCTGCAAAAATGAGGTGCTACTCATGTAAAAAACACTATGAGGAAAATATTTCTTCCTCTTCATTGTAAGCTTATGAAGTAAATAATTTCATCTCTTTTGTTAAACTTAGGAGTATCTAGGGATGTATGCAGTATCTGTGCCTCACCTATATGTGGAAGTTTCAGTCATTAACAAACTACAGGTTCCTGTTTAGTTGCTGTGTGTTTAAATTGGTAGTGATGCAGGAAACCATCTGTATTTAAAAGCAGTGCTGGATCTTGTGTATTGCAGAACATGAGGCAGTAATCATTGAGGAACTTTTTTAATGACACTAAACTTTTGTCTACAGCTCTTTGAGACAACCATGACATTGTTCAAATGCAAATGAATTGTTGTTGAGTGTTTTCACATAAAAATTAAAATTGTTTAGGTCACATAAATAACTTTTCTGATTATAAGCACCATCTACCATCTCTAAAAGGCCAAAGCAGCTAAATCATTTCTGCAGAATAGGAAAAGCTGTAAAAGCAGGGCCTTAACTTCTTCTGTGTTTCTTTGGAATCAACTACATTTCACTAGTTGATTCTGAAGAAGGAAGTTAAACTGGTAATTTATGTGGAAAAAGAAACTAAAATGAGTAAAGAGAAGGATAGCAAAGGTAAAAAGATAAGGGGTTTTATTCTAAGTTGTGCTGAAAGTCTTCTACAAGAATAAGTTCTTGAACTATATTCTAAATGTTTTTTCTTTATTGTATGAAGTGGTTTTGATATTACCTTGTTATAAGACCCTTCTTTCTACTAAGAGTTTCAAAATAGAAAGAGTTCGAGCTGATTTGCAGTAATGCCTAAGTCTTTGTTTCTAATGAAGATTTCTTCATTGGAAAGGGTCTCCCATATATTAAATAACACAAAGTCATAGTGGTGAGGAAAAATTCAAGGTGCTCACTGACCATTCTTTCAACATCCGTTTTTATAGTCAGGTTATCAAGATAGTCAATCCAAAAGCTCTTCATTTCTAGCAAAAGCTAATTAAAGTTCATATGTTTGCCAAAGCACATGTACCATTTCACTACAGGAGTTGACCACCTCCTATCTTGTTATTCCTTTAACCTTTAAAACCTTTAAACACCTTCTGTAAAATTCTGACCTTAATTATAAATTAGAAAATTTTTTTTGTAGAGAAAGTGTTGGTTTTCTGGTAGCTTTGGGTTTTTTCACAAATACGCTAAAAATTTAGATTAAGCTTGTGTATGCTTCACATAACCATAAATGTGCAGTCTCTTGAACAATTTAACTGTTTGTATCACAGAAAGCACAAGCTCTGAAAACAAAGTCATTTAAAAATGTATTTGGGTGCCCATTCTCGAGTGTTCATTAATGGAGAGCTATACAGTATTCAGAGTGTGGACTGATGGGTGGAGAGCTTGACTGGTATTTGCAAGTATTTCTGTGAATGGGAAAGTTCTTGGCATTGTTTCAGACATTACATTTCCAGAAGCCTTACTGTACATTACCACTGAGAGCGTGGAATTGATTTATAGGGAATTAAAAAAAAAAAAAAAAAAAAAGGGGGGGCAAGGCATCCATTGCCTCCCTTGTCACACAACACCCAAAAATAGTCACTTTTCTACATTGCATGGCAGGAAAAATCAGGATGTATGTAGCAAAAGACTTGATTAAAAGTAGGAAAAACATGTGTCTTGTATATAGCAAAGATTTGTCTTACTGAGTAGCCTTTTCACGTTGTCTTTTATGACTTCTAAGTATTTTTTTCTCATGCTGTGTAAAATAGTGCACCTGATCACTGGGACTCACACTGAATGCATTTTAGCCTTTTTCAGTTCACAGCTGTTGTTTGTGAACTCATAGTGAAATTGGTCATCACAGGGATGCTTTTGAATATGAATATTAAATAATTGAAATGCATTGACCAAGACCTCATTTGCAATTTGGAATTCCATGAGTCAG
The DNA here is from genome assembly GCA_035583155.1 of Acropternis orthonyx. Classification (NCBI taxonomy): domain Eukaryota; kingdom Metazoa; phylum Chordata; class Aves; order Passeriformes; family Rhinocryptidae; genus Acropternis; species Acropternis orthonyx. The sequence goes on along the minus strand of JAWWEU010000158.1, from coordinate 701,456 downwards.
TTGTTAAAAGAATGAAAATGTATGATTAGTATTGTAATTGGATCAATCAGTGCTAGCCCAGAAATGTTTATTGAAATGAATACATTAATATTTGATTTCACTTTAGCAGAACAACCTGGTAGACTTAATTTAGCACAGTTTCCAGACATAATCCCCTTATGCATGTTATTAGTATGAGTTCCAGAAGAAGAGAAGCCTTGGCCACTGTTTTGTCCCTTATGTCAATTAGAACTAACTCAATTCATCAGAGCTGTTTTGTCATGAGCTCTGCTCACTTTTGCTGTGACTCGTGTTTCACAGATTGTGCATTCTGCTTTTCATATTAACGCACAGGGCTGTAAATATCTAATATTGCAGTTACTTGGCCAATATACCAGTACTGCACAGTGGTCTTTTGGGGCAGATAATATGACAAACTAAGGACCAAAACCACCTTGTATCATTTGATGGGTTTGATTTGTCAGTGGAGGATGGCTTTTATTTTTGATTTCTGAGTAAATCTCTTAAGAAAAATAGTGTCTTCAAGAATTCTGACAATTATCCTTTATAAACATCAGCCTGAAATTCAAGATCAGCAAATATGCAATCTCTTCTCTAAAATAAGTTTGGAATAATGCTTGTTTTTAAAGAGAAGTATTGTAGCTGAAAGCACTAGCTAAGGAAATACAACTTCTAAATTTTTCTTTTCAGCTACTCTGTCAGGTTAACTGCTGACGTTCTTTAAAGTATATAGTGACTAATTTTTGTATATGAAATAAAACACAGTATTACTGAATCACGATGATCATTCTGATGCAAGAGATGGAACTAGCTGTAAAACCGTGAAACAAATATAAACCATAAACTTTATTATTTATATTATGGAACAGGTTTGGAGATTTTCTTTGGAGTTGGAGCATGTTGTTTATCTTTCAGTAGGAAAATAATGACAACACTTAATGATTACCGTTAGACATCCCTTCAGAAACTATTTAGACTTGTTCTTTAAGGAAATATAAATAGCCCTACTTGGTCCACCACTGTATTATCTTCACTGCCATGTATTTAGCAATTTATGGGAGTAGTGTTTTTGTAGCAGCTTCTGTAGTCTGAGCTCATTTTATTTAAACTTCTTGATGGTAACTATTAAAAGAACCTGCAAAACAATAGCAACTAGCTTCAGTGTCTTGCTTTCTTAATAAGACAGAAAATAGAAACACTAGCAATTCTTTATTTTCAAAATAAAGAAATGGTTTTTCTTGCTGTATATTTGTTTACCTTAGATCCATAACTGTTTGGAGCTGTATACTGTGTAACAACAAGTTAAAGTGGAATTGGGATTTTGGGGTTGTTTTTGTCGTGTCCTATTTGGTTTATGTTATTTAGTGAAACCAAGTTAAATATGATGTTACTGGTGATTGTTTGTTTCGTTGTTTACTGTGTTAGAAGCAACTTAATATTTCACAAAAACCAATGGGAGGGGACACTTCTTAAATATTTTATATTTTTTTCCAATATTTAATGACAAGAAAAGCGAGTTGTGTTTTAACTTAGTTTTACAATGAGTTTTATTCCAGAAATAAATAGGTTTTAAAAATGGGTCTTGGCTTTTGGTAACAGCTTATATTTGCACTATATAGAATTGCTGCAACTATCGTTATTAATTTACTTGTATTACAGTATGAAATGTTGTTTGTTATGATGCAATTCATCAAATTATTTATGTTGGCAGTACTTTTCTGTTCTTTACGTATTTAGCTCATGATTTAGATGCTTGCATTTACAGTTAATTTAAAAATGCTTCCAATATTTAGGCCTGGAGAAGCTTCTAAAACTTGGCACTCCCACCAAAATGTTTCTCCATCAGACTTCCTTCTAGTAACTTTAGGACATTAGCAAAACCTCAGTGTCTTACAGTAAGCAAACTTCGTGAAACTGAAACCTCCCTGTCCTAATGTAACAACAGACTAATAGAATTCTAACCATTATTTTTCCCGAAACACACATTCAGATGCATATAAGCAGGAGGAAAACCTAATAAATGAATATTTTAAATGTGTCCTGAGGCGTTTAATGGATAGTTATTTCAAACACTAGCTTAGATGAGGCTTATTATTGTATTTAAGAATATAAGCTGTCAAAAGTCTTTTAAAAAAAAAAAAGGTTTTGGCTTCAATTTTTTGTTGTGATAACTAGAAATACATTTTCTAAAAAAATGTGTTAGACTTTTGCACTGAAGAATATATTGTACTCATTAAAACAAAATTAAAGAGGAAACACATTAATGAAGCATAGCGTTGTTGATAGTGTTGGAGAGCACATATTTTAAAATGTTCATAAATAAGTTTCTTGCTTGTTACTACAAAATCTTACCAAGTTTTGGAGAAATGTCTTCATCACAGTGGGCTTGCTTTGGGTGGAGGTGAAGATTTTTGGGGGGAAAACACAGGCCCTGTTTTACTACCCTTTCCATTACACTGCTCGTGGAGAAATATCCTGAGTTAGCTTAGTGTTCAGATTACGATCAAGCTGCTGTGTCTCAACAGCCTGTTGCATTTCACCTGGTGAATGCTGACCGTGTATTAGACCAGGTACTAGAAAACAATGCATTTTGCCTTTTAACAAAATGAAATCCTGTACATACTTAGAGTAAATTGTACACAGGCACACACACACACACAAATTCACAACTTGGTTATTTCGTGTCCAGTAGTCCTCTCAGACCTGAATTTTCCATGTATGTGTTGCTGAAAGCAACATAATAGAATTGTAATTGTTCGTATAATTGTCTAGAGATCTTTTGTTATAAGCAATTTATCTTGAATTAACCTGCCTTTTTTGCTTATGCATTGTTGGATAAGATGTTACATATTTATTGAATCACAGTAGTTTAAACATTGTTAATTCTGAAACTGAGTCTTTGACTGGGGAATAAATGTTTGCTTTTTTCCCCAATAGTTTTGTTATTAAATTAAGTTCTGGCAACATAGAATAAGTTTGTGACCTATATATTGGCATCTAATTTACTTGCTACTTGTACATACTTGGCTACCTGTTACATCCTCCTAGAACAGGTCAAGGTCTCATGGTAGTCTTTAAATCCTTTGCTGTCTCCTAATAGCTCTATTTTGTATCTTCTAATTGGGCATCATATCATAGCTGGGCATGAGGAATCCATTATATGGCATGTCTGGTACCAAAGCGTGTAGGTAAAAGCAGTGCCAAAATCATCCTTCACTGGCTTTCCTTGAGTGGGGATCTTACTTGGGTCTTTTCCCCAAGACATCTGATTTCTGAGGGTAGGCAGGGAATGGGCATTCCTAAAGCATCTTGGCAAATTAGGTTGTAACTGGGCAATGAGATCAAAATTAAAGGGGGGTTGAGAAGTGGTAAACAGATAAAAGACTGTACTATAGTCATTTAAACCTTGCTTTCTATAAGAAATTGAACTTGTGGAGGTAGAATAATGCAATACATACGTGTTTCCAATCAATCTTCCTCCTCTTCAAAGAATTTTTTTGGAACAGCTGAAATGCCCTAAGTGTTAGCACATGAGAGAGAACTATAGAAGCATTCAGGCTGAAGTGTTCAAAATACGTTTCTTACTCTGAGGTACAAATAAAATGAAATTTTAGAAGAAGTAAATATTTATCAACACTGTTTTTAGGAATACCGTGGCTAATTTCTGAGTAAATTGCAGCAATTTAAAAAGCAGGGGTTCTTTTTGCAGTTCAGTTGCTCATAGGCATGGAGTAGGCAATGCAGAGAGAAGTATGAAGCTGTGACTGCCAGCTGAAGTGAAGCCAATCCATAGGAGTTTTAAGGATACTAGGTTTCATTTCTTAAATTTGCCCTGGAAGTTAAATATAGAAGCACTTGGGGGGTTGACAGCCCTCTTCTGCTCTTGATTTGTTTGTGGTTGTTTTTTTATAAAATCCTTAATTTTTTATTGTTAACTATGTAAGTCACCACTTGCCTAACTATTTGAACAGTGGGCTGTGTCTTAAAATGATTCTCCTTTACTGAAAACTTGAATTTAAAAATAGGCCATTTCTGTCTTGCTTTGGGTATTGCCTTTATTACCATCTGCTCGAAAATAGAAATATTACAACTTTTCAAGAAAAATAGTTCAAATCAGAGTGAATGAGAATGGCATATTACTGCTATGTTGCTTGCTTTGTTTTTGAGGGCAGGGGAGGTGTTAGTAGAGAGCTTTGCTCCACATGGTTGATGTATTAGGATGACAGAATCCAGCTAACTTCTTTGTTTCCCCTTTTCCAAAAGCCTACATTCTCATTCACAATGTCAAAGAATTTTGTCCCTCTAAGTGGTTCTATGTCCTTCCTTTTACAAGTCTCTGTCGTTGTTCTGCATGGTACTGGCTGAGGGGAAAATGGCAGTGATCAGGAGTCAGCTGTAGATTACTGTGATTGTATCATCTTAAAATATGGGTTTTGTCATGATGATGTCATCATTTTCAATTCTCTTACTATTCCTTTCCCTCTTGTCATGTGTCATATTTTACTTGTGATTATTTGTATTATCTCTAGGATTAACTATACCAACCTATGCATATTTATAATACTTTGAGTGTCACAGAAAAAATACCATCTAGACAATGCTATGATCTAATTAATATCTAAATGAAATAGTGTTTGAAATAATTTCTGATAAGTTTTCTAATAACTTCTACCTCAGGAAGGAGGAGGAGAGGAAAAGCAAGATTTAAGCAGTAGGTATATGTGGGTGTGGTAACTGTTGTTATTTATGTTTCACAGGTACCTCTTTTGGTACACCATCACAAGAAATCACTAAAAATACACCAAAAGTATTAAAATGTACAGAACTGCGACAGAAAAGAACTAGGAGGAAGCTAATGGACTCTCCGGTAGCAGCTCAAAGTCCAGCTCCATCCAAGCAATCCAGTCTCCAGCACCTGGGGGATTCTCTTGCCAAGGAAGTCCAGCCTATAGTGTATACACCGGAATCCTGCAAAAAGCCTGTACAGAGCTGCTGTACACAGACTGTGGTGAAGAAGGCTTTGCACCTGGCAGGCCTGGAGGAGCTCCAGACAGGAGCTACAGACACGCCAGTCCAGAGGGCCAGTATTTTGGACACTACACATGATGTGATCCCGGAGTGTGACGAAGGTGTCATGAACTCAACAGTCATCCTCTATGAAGGTCCAGATGAAACAGCTGAAATGTCTGATTACTCATCTGTGAAGGAGTCACAGCCGTGCAGCGACAGCATCGTGCAAAGGTATTTTGCTTGTATATGGGCAAGAAATATTACCAAATAATTTAATCCTCTATGTCTTTCTGTTTCTGTTTCATCTGTAAATGCAACATTTTGAAAATAAAACCCTCAATTTTGATCAACAGCAGATTCAATTCTGCCCTTAGTTGAAAGCAGTGGTACGTTCGTGACAACAGATGAAGTTGGTAGCTTAACCTGTTTCATAAGATAGATACTGAAAAGAAATAGAGCCCTTTGAAACTGATGGTGATGCCCCAGGCAAGCTGCTTCTCTAAGCCTTATGTTTCTGGTCTGTAAAATGCATACTTAACCTCTCCACACTGAGAGATGCCATGCTTAAAGCTGCTGTGTATGTGTGAAGTCTGCAAAGCAGTATTAATGACATGTATTTCCAGTTTTGTCTTTCAACTTAGTGTACATTTATAGTTAAGAACAAATTCACTTAACTTTTACTAAGAACATGTTTTACAAAAATAAAATATGATTCTTTTATTTCAGGCTTGATCTCTCTTCCTTAAGAAATAAAAATTCTGCTTCAGCACTTGAGAAACCCTCATATATGGCAATGACTTCTGCAGCCCAGAGAAAAAGAAAGGTATTGAGGTAAGACTAACTCTTCTATACAAAATGAGTTTGTATTAATTTCTTATGCTCTTACTTTAGTTTTGGTATTATATTTCAAATCTAAAAACATCTTCTTGAAGTCATCTGGACCTGCATATGACATGCTCTGATTCAAGTATGTTGGAATTCAATTCAATTTTCTTTATTTTTTCTGACAAGTTCAGTAGATTTTTTTTTTAATTTTTTTTTTAATTCTTGACTTAGGAACTTCTGTTTTAATAATGATAATCTACTATGTCTTGTGTACCTGCTGTCTACTCAATACAGAAAGATGACACATAATTCTGAAAAGAGAAATTCCATAATCAATTAAGCCTCTAATTTGCTTGAAAATGTTCTGCCTTTGCTGGAACACATTAGAAACTACCAAAATATCTTAATGTGATCCAGCTGTCATTGCACATTAAAACAAAATAAGCCTTTTTCTTTTTTTACTATCTATAATATATATATATATATATATATATGTATATATTCAACACTTGAAATATATAAGGAATGAACCTTACTATTAATCTGCACTGTTATTGTACTTTAACAGTCTGTCAAAAGAAAAACAATGTTACCATATAGGAAATAGAGATACATACAACAGAAAGCAGAGATAAAAAATATATGACAATACTTATGTGGTCAGCTTTTTTTTCCCAATAATTAATTTTCAGCCTCAGACACTGCAACTTCATTCTTGTGGTCTGCTCTAGAAAGAACTTTCATGCCATCACATCTGTTTTATGACCCTACAAGAGGCTTGTTGGTAGGAAAAGCTGAAGCTGAAGAGACACTGAATAGAATTGTACTTCTTTGTGGTTTTTTTTTTAATGTGTTTAAAACCTGATGAGCTGTGAAGTCAGTACTGATGAAACAGCTTTTTACCTTTTTTTTTTTTGTTTTCTATTTCCTAAAGCAAAAATGGACAAAACAGCCTTTTTTGAAAATCATGTGATGAGTCACCTGTTGTTAGACAGTGAGTGGAGCTACGGCCACATAGGTCTTCTGAAGAATCTTTCAAGACTGTTGGAACATGTTCTATCGATAGATCACAGGATATGGAAGGAACTTAAGTACCTTTTTTTTGTAATTAGCATCTTTGAGACAGAGAATCTTAGTAGAAGATCACAAATCCAGCTGGTCCAGTTTCATGTTACTGTTCTAATTGTTATCAATTACTGTTCTAAGCTGTTTTGCTTGGATGAGAAATAAACTGTTTTGTTCTAGAATGAGAGGCACTGCTCACACATTCAGTTTCTCAAATCGCTGATTATGAATTTAGCAAAATGAATCGCGTGCTCTTTGAAAGCAGGCTAGTTTTTTCTAGATTCTCCTTAGGGAGAGGTACTGGAACTTTTGGAGCCTGAGTTATCTAATCTTAAGGTAAAAGTTCTGAGATAGACTTTTCAAGTTCTGTTTGTGTAATAACTGTGTAGTGATTTCAAAATATACATATATTTATTTCTTCCCAGAAGACTAGTTCTTCTGCTCATCTTGTTTCTTTTGCGTCTCAAGCATATATTTCCCAGTTCTGAAGTTAGAATGTCACTACAGGATAATCCCACAGCTTTTATTCCTTTTATAAGGGATTATTTCTTCTGCCTCTGACTGTAAATTGTCTGCAAACCAAAATTATTTATAGTTTTTTTCTAGCAGTTGATGATGAAGAGAAGAAATGAAAACTTGTTTATGAAGGAGGAAAAGAACATGCTCTTATTTTTCAGATAACATCTCCTTTCCTTACTCCTCTTTACTTTTTTCCCCTTTTCTCCCCAGTGCTTTTCCTGTTTGAAGTGGTTCACTCCTTCATCCCCTACTAACATTAGAATAAACATACACATTTCAGACATATTGTCTACATTAGAAATATAATTTCCAGCAGTCATATTTTGAGGATAACAGATAATAGACAAGTCAGTTGTAATAGAGAGACTGTTTTACAAAATAATACTAAGGTTTTGTTGGCTTAAGTTCTGTTCCAAGAGGAATGCATGAATAGATTTTTAGGAGTGGCATAAGACAAGTCTCAGTCTTTGCTTCTTGCTGTATATTTTCATTTAGGCAGAAAATTATTATTAAGAAAGTGTAACTTAGGGGACTATAAATTGGGAATAATACAGTATTTATTATGGGAATAGGAAAAGCATAGGAACTTGAGACATAAATACAATTAGCTTGTTTATGAGGCTGTCTTGCAGAGTGGAACTGAGGAAGTTAGTGAGGCAATTGCAGAAGGCTGAGATCACATAGGTTCATAACTTTCACTGTAGGCCTGAAGTCCATCACATAAAAGGCTTTAAAATATAGAAGTTTTGTCTTAATGAATTTGAAGCTGTAGCAGCTTTCTTGCAGCTTAGCTAAAAAGTATTGTCTGCCATGAAGCCACCCCCTCCAACTGTGTTGGAGGTTGTAGAAAAATTATTGTAGCAATAAAAAAATGTGATTTGTTCAACAAACACAGCTTGGTCATTTCAAGGATTTTGTAAGATGCCTTAAGATTGCTTCTTACTGTAATTTGTGTGATGACCATCAAACTGACTTCTGTGGTTTCCAAAAAAAAACTGTGGCATATTGTTCTGCATTTTAACACAACTGGCAACATTAGTTCTTATTTTCAGTTTGAAACAGTCTTGTAAATTTTTAAAAAGGAAAAGCGGGAATAATATCCATAGATATACATCATAAATCAGTTTATTCTTTGCATTCTGTTCTGGTTCTGTGAACACTGGATAACACCATTTAAAGTATTTCCACATTGCAAGGCCTAAACTATTGTAACAGAGCTTGATGGCTGTACTGAAAGCAAACTCTTTCCTGGCTACTCTTCCAGTTCTACATCCAACACTGTAGTGGGAGGCCTGCAGGACCCAGTCTCTGCCAAACGCATCCGACAGGATGTCTTGTTGAGCCACACAGCCCTGCAAGTACCCCAAGCGCCTGGTGAGTGTCAAAACTGAATGTGTGACACTGTATTGGTACAGGAGATGCAAAACTAAGGTTGCTTCTCAAAGGTTTGTTAATTTAATAGCATGTATTACTGTGTCAGTACACTAAGCCATTGGTTTGAATAGTATATCCTTTAATTAAAAAAAAAAAATCTGCATGTCTAGCCCAGTTACCTACATGGTATCTAATCAAAATTCAATGTTCCTACAAGGTGGTTGGCAAAACCTTTTCCCCAAGAGCGCTAAGGTCTTCCACCTGAAATTGTTTGCCTACTTGTTGAAAAATTTGGTGAACTCTATTACAAATTTCGTCTTTGCCCAAGTATGGCTTATCAAGAAGTAAAATCCTCTAATAATTTCCAGAGCTGTTTTTAATTGCTTGCTTTGTTTTACAACACCACGCTGCTTTGTTTTAGCAGATGCGGGTTTTTTTCAGAGATTTACTACTTGAAATTGGAGGCTATTTTGGGCAAAAACAGTAACTGTGGGGAAAAAATTATTTTAAAGCAATATTTAGGAATTATTTTACTTCTAACATATTGCTGATAGTAATACTAGCAGGTTGTATTCTGTGGAAGTCTGCTACAGTTATGACTTCTCTCTTAGGTGTAAAAATCTTTACTGAAACAAAATCAGTTACAAATGATTTTTCCAGCCAATGTTCACAAATGTCTTTTGTTCACAATTTTATAAAAACCTCTGCCTTTTCTAGTGCATGGTACTGAGTTTCTTGGCACCTGCAGCACATTTTAATGCACTAAATCCTTACAATTTTCCTTTCATCTCTACCCAATTGTCTCCTTTTCTTGTCTGTCTTCAGAAATACACCGATCTTGGGCTGTTTAGAGGAGAACCAAGATAGTTTAAAGTGTTGGTCTGCTGTTCGTATGAAATAGTTCAATTGTGTAGCTTTTCCCAGTGGCACAGGCAATACACTGTTTTTTAAATAAAAACTGATGTGAGGGAGCAAGTATATATGACAATGTATTCTGCATTCATGAGAAATGTTGAGGTTGTATTACAGTAAACTTTCTGGAAACTGAAAATCGGATTCTAAACTTCAGCTAACCAGTAAGTTACCTATTTGGCAAAGTGCATGCACAGTTATATCAGTGTCTACTATTAGAGACTGAGAAATGAAGGTACCAAAATCAGTCACTACTCTGGAATTATAAAGAAGCTATGTAATGAAGCACCACATTCTGAAATAGGGAATAGATTTTTGATTGTTCAAAGTTTAACCAAACACAAAATACAGTTTATTTTCAAATGCTTCCATTACAACAGAAGAATAAACCATAACCAAATCGCTAAGAGGAAGAGCTGTTTTCAGATTAAATAGACAAAACTTTCTCTAATGACAGTGTTCATTTTTCAATACTATTCTAAAATAATGATTCATAACATTTTTACATATTTCTTTGTATAGACCACTGTGCCTTTTTAATAGTGTCTCGTGTCAATTGAGGGTCTAATCACTGGACTTGCTAAGCAATTAACACACTGGATTACTGAGCTATTATATTTTAGCATTTTAATATATATTGCTTATTGCTTTCAATAAGGACAAGAAATATGTGTAAAGACTATTAGGCGTATTCTGAAAAGGAGGTCTAGGTAGACCAAATTCTGTTTATCAAATGAGTGTCTCCCTATTTCTAATAACATTTCTTTTTTTACTAGGAATTAAAATGAAGAGGAGAAAGGAACAACAGGATATGCCAAGAAACTTTGGTAGGAGCTTTTCTCAAGGAAATGTCACACTGGACCTTAAATCAAGGACATCAAAAAGTCTTTTACTTCACGTTTCTAAGAAAAAAAATAGGATTTAGTTCTGAGTTCTTCCGTATTTCAAGCAGGATTGATGGATAGCAAATGAGAATAGGATGACTTTCGTTTCCCTCTTGTAAATAATTTTGAGAGTCTTGTGATGCAAATCTTAGAAAAACTAGTTTGGCCCCCTAAATTATTTTCAGTGTAACTTCCTTGTGTTAAAATTGTTTTCCATTTGGAAGCAAATAACAGATGTTAATATTAGAACATGATCATGCTTAGCATTAAGATGCCAGTTTATTCTTAGATTGTTAGCATTTCTTGGTGATAACATATGTAGTGCCAAGAGACAGAAAAATATTTACAGAAACTGTTTTTAATTTTTTTGTCTTTCTGGTTTTTAGTCTGTTACTTGGTTGTAAATGTTCCTGTTCCGTTTTTTCAGTTTAATTCAACTATAAATAGGCTTATTAATTACTTCAAATAAATTTTTAAATTTATTAAAAGCAATGTAATATGAATTGTATTTCCAGCAAAAATGTATTTCTTTGCCTCCTCTTATGTAAAATTTCTAATTTTGACAAGTATTCTTACATTATAAACTGGGTGTACTTAAGTCTTCTAGTAAATGATTAATATTAAGAGACAGAGTAGTTTATGTATAGTTTTATTGTAACCTTGACAGCCTGCCCAGCCTTGGGAGCATCATTCTAGTGTGTTTGGTATGTGCAAATGTAAGCGTATGAATTTCCCCAACTAAGGAAAACCAGAGGAAGAAGTCCAGTAACCAGTTTCAGTGGCGTCAGACAACAGTCTGAAGCAAGAAGCTTCCAACCCAAACATGAACTGCACTGCAGAATTTACTCTTTATGTGTTGGAGGAACATTTTTTAGAGGCTTCTGAAGAAGGAAATGGGAACTGCCTGTATAAGCTTTCAGGACTACTTCTGAGAGGAGCAGACAATGTTGCAGAGGCTGTCCTCCTTGGGGAAGTTCAAAGAGGAAGGAGTAATTCCTCAAAAAATAGGCATTACAATACTAAGATGTAGGAAATTGAATCCTCCTATTTGCATTTTAAAGGGAGTATAGGTGATACAGTTGTGGTGAGCATGGGATCATGCTGGTAGCATAATGAGAACTGAGTAAATATTGGCTCTGGAAAAGGCTTTTATGAACACAGCTTTAAGCCTAAAAACTAGAGTTTGGGACTTGCCCACATCGCAAGGCAATGTAATTTCAGTAGAATTAAGCAGGAGGGTCATTTTAATGTTTTTCTATCATAATGGACGATAAGATTTTGGAATTAATTGTAGTTTATGATTTTTGGCACCTGATACAGCTAAAGTGTAGAGACCATTTTTGATTTATGGGATTTCTTTTAAATTCTTAGCATTTAATATAAAATATTCACAGGAATATTTTGTTGATACTGCTTCACATCTGCAAGAGGCATGTTGGGTTTTGCTTATAAATATAGTTGTAGCATTCATTGCTCTTGTGGTATGTAAGACTTAGAAATGTTCATAGCAATTTTGAAAGGTTTTCAGGCAAGCTTGTGCGTGCACCATTTTGATAGTCAAAACAAAACTGATGAGATCTCATCCTTTCTTAATGTGTTTTGCATTCCCTTGCTTTGACTGGAATTGGTTTGACTGACTTGCAACACTCTTTCAGGGAATAATAAAAAATAGTGTGTTGAGGAAATTACCACACTGAGATAAGAAGTGGTTCAATCAGATGCTGATTATACATTTGATAGCTGAGTATGTATTTCCCACTTATATAACTACTATAAATGCAATGTTTCCAGAGATTTTAATAGATTGAAGCAGAATTTTTGTATTTTAGATTGCTGTTGAGTAATATTCTACACTACTGTGCATTTATTTTGTTACATACTGTGAAACATGTAGACCTCATAAGCAAAAGGTGCTTCAGAGCACATTCCACACACTGTGCTGGCACAGAACTTTTCATAACTTTTCAGTGCCATAACTTTTTGTCAGATTGCCAGGTAGGTAGAAAGCAAAGAGTAATTGGGAAGCAGTGGATGTCATGTCATTTTTTTGCCAATCTACTTTGCCTGTTACCTGTTGGCCTGTGTTTACAAAGTAATTTGAGTAATAGTATTTATCTGAAGTATCCATTTCATTGATTTCACTCTGTTATACCATGCAGGGTTAAATTGTGTCAGTGTTGCAAGTGTGAAAAGGATGTTAAAATCTGGTTCCACTGGGAAATTCTTAGGAAAACAGACAAAGGGTGTAGGGTATAGTTTGTACTGTGACTCATTTACTTGCTTATTGTCATTGCAGGGAAGTGAATTTATAGGAGCTGTCTGAAGCATAGGCTTGAGAGGCTATGAGTGTTTGTTACTGGGGATGGAGTTGGATACAGGAGAAAGAACAAAGCAGTTGTCAACACAGGCTGTAGAGACTGTGCCATTTATGGTGGACTCCACATCTTCATACACAATTTGCAAAATATGATTTTCATTGCCAAGCCTGGAAATAACAAATATTTTGGTTCTTTCTTTCGAGTGACTACCTTTGACTGCAGGTGAGCCTGCACAGCTATGCTGTAGCATATTGGTGCGTTGTGCATAGGCGTGTTGAAAGCCAATCAAAAAATCACAGCCATTGATTTTTATAGAATTGTAACAAACTGTTAACCTGGTAGTAAACAAAGACTGGTGAAAACTTCTATCCAGAGACACCTGTGGATTTCTAAAGGTGATACGAAATGGTGTGATTCTTGGGACTGTCCTGTGCAAGGCAAGGAGCTGGATTTTGATAATACTTGTGCATCCCTTCCAACTCAGAACATTCTGTGATTAAGATCACACATGCACAAATCATGTCTGCTCTCCCTGTCAAACTGACAAAGCACAGGAACTTGATTGGATTACTAGGAAAAGTCATTTGTGGTGGTGGGAGAAGTTTCTGTAGCAGTCTGAACATATCTGCTCATTGGAACAAATGTTTTGGTATATCCCCTACTGCAGCAGCCAAGTCTGGCAAATTTTGGTACTTTGGTGCAGAAGGTAGCCCGTACTATTTGGAAACCTGGCAACATAATGCAAAAATAGATTTATGTTGGCAAAGTGGTCCACCATGGAAATCATTTTGACTCCACAGTAGTTTGGCTCTTTAAAAATGTGAGTCTGTAAACAAGCATGAGGAAATTAGTTTTTTAGAAAGTAAACATCCTTAGAAAATTCATCCTCTAGAATTGTAAAATATGTAGTGTTCCCTGCAGGAAATTCCTAGAGCTGCCTTAATAGAGAGTAGATGTAATTTACATTTACATGGCCCATTTCATTTTTCTACGATGTAGTGCTCTTGGAAAAATTCCTGATTTCCCTGTTGTTTTAAGTTTAATTGTGGTATACTCATTAGGTCTTAAGGTTTTATGTAGCATGACTATTGTACATCTAAGGTCTACAGGGGGGTGATTGAATCTAACATTTATTAGAAGCTACAGTAGAATAAATCATGCTTTAAAAGCATTTAACTAAAACAAATTTCATTTGATGGTTTGAATTTTAGTCCGCTTCATTGCTGGCATTGTTTTTAACTGAATATTTATAGATACGTTTCATAAAGTATTACAGTAAGATGATGAAAACATTGTTTTCGCAGCGAGCTAGCAAATGCACTAAGAGTCTACTGTACCATGTATTTTGTTGAAGCACTTGGCTTATTTATCTAAAGATGTCTTCAAAAAGAAAAGATACTCTGATAGACTAACTTTAGATATTACAACACTTCTGTATTCTGAAGGAGACTGGAAAACCGGTGAATGGCTTAACCACATGAATAACATGAAACATACTTGAATTGAAATTCGATAGCTAAATTCCTGTTCTTTACTCCAACCTGCATCAAGACAATGACATATGGGAAAATAGACTTTAAGAATCAGAAAACACCACAGTAAATAGTGGCTTAATCATGTGTAGGTCAAATAGTGTCAGGAGGACTGTGATGCAGACTGCACTTCTAGAGACCAAAACCAATGCCTGAGCAGCACACAGATGACACCTCAAAGTTTTTACATCGCTCTGATATGCTGACATTCAACAGCCTTTGTAAGCCAGGATGGGGAAGCTCAGAAAAGTCACTACAGCATTCAACCTGGGAAGGGGAGGGGAAACTAAAATTCAAGTGAATGTTTTTAAACATCATCTGTAAGGGACAGATAAATGCTGAAGAGGGAATGAATTGCGTCAAACTAGAGACCAAATAGAAGATACTTTATGGACAATTTAGGTAAGGAATACTAACAGAAGTCTTTCACTAGCCAAAAGCACTAAAGGTCAAATATAGAACAGCTGAATAACCATGACACAACACCTACTGCTTCAGTTGTCTTTAGTATCAAAGACTTGTAAATAGGCAATATTGTTCTTTTGGTGTGGCTCATTGGTTGTTTTCTTTTAAGAAGCTCTAGGATTCTACATGTGAAATTTAAGGAATATAATGAGCATTTTGTTAGAAGATATGGTCAAGAGGTGGTATAAATAAACCTGGAGCAGATCTAATCTTTCTGTAGAGGGAAGTCATGTCTCACAAATCTACTAGAATTACTTTACGGACTCTGAGCTTATAATTAAGGTAGGACTGCACAGTGTAGTCCACTTATATTTTCAGAAAGCTGTCAGAAGATAGCTCATGGTAACTATTAAGGAAATAAAGTTGCTTTTGGGCAAAGGTGGGGGAAGGTCCATGTAAGAGTTAAGGAATTCTTTGGAAATCAAAACCAAAGGGTAGGAATACATACTCAGTTTTTAAAATAGAGGACAGATTACTGGCACAGTCCAGGTAAGTGTGCTAGATCCATAGGCTTTAATATATTCACAAATCATTTCCAAAAGGGGTTCTAATGTCTAATAAACTGACAAAAGTATTGAAACAATTATTCAGGTAGTTGAAACGAGCTAACTGTGAAGAGCTGGAGGAGCAGCTGAGCTACTGAAGACTGAGCAATAAAATAACAAATGAAACTGAATGTCAATGAATGTAAAATAATACACAAGAAGGAAAACAGCCCAAACTGTACATACATGATGATGGGTTCTCAAATAGATGTTATTACTCAGGAAAGAGACCTTGAAGTTACTGTAAAAATGCCATGACAACATCAGCCCTGTGGTCAAAATAACAAAAGTAAATAGAGAACAAATCACTGTGTAAATCCTTGGCATGCCTTCTTCTTGGTGTTGTTCTACACATTTCAAATAAATGTAATAGAACTGCAAAGTGTATAAAGAAGGATGAGAGGGCCAATTAAAGTACTAAACAGCCTGAATACAAGGAATGTAGTCTTGGAACACTTCAACCTGGAAAGTAGGTAATTGAGGAATTATGATTAAGGTATATGAAATAATGAGTCATGGAAAAAGGAACTAGGCAACAATTATTCAGTATCTTACCGTAGGAGAGCTAAATGGCAGGTTCAAAATACATGAATGTTCTTCCCTGCACAGCATATTTTATGACAACGAGCTCTGTAATTTAAAATGTGATGGATGCCAAAACTTTTGAGTTCAAAACTGATTAGGCCAACTGGAATAAATGGTTATCGGGAGCTATTGAATACAGGGAGACTGGTTCTGCCAGTGCTCAGAGCAGTGAGCAAGTAAGGAGGCAGGAGGGTATGTTCAATGTCATTTGTATCTCTGGTTCTGATATTTCCATCAGGGTGTTCTAACAGAGGGAGGAGACCGGGCTTTCTGGACTCTTAATTATAGTGTGTCTGTTCTGAGTTTTTCCTTAATATCTTAGGTGCTTAATGCTAAGAAGATAGTCTTCCTGAAACCCTGTGTGGTCAACAGAGGAAAAGAGAGGGTGGAAGAGACTCTCTTCTAGAAGGCAGTTCAGAATGGTAAGCTGCCTTGGATTCCTTTGGCAATGCACTCACCTGTCAGGTGAGTCTTGTTCCTATAGGACCTTCAAAGTTGGCACTCTGGATATATCCTCCCAAATGAAGTTTATATTTATTCCCCATATACTGTGTAAATTTATAATGCATGTTAATGAAGAATAGATTAGAATTTGTGACCTTTTAGCCTAGTTTTGGCATTTTTCTGAAATTTGAAATACTAGGTGAGAGTCTACCCTAGTTGAAATAAAGAGATCTGGGAACCATAATGGGCATCAAGTGAGCTGGTTTGTGACCTCAGCACTGTAATGGCTTCATGTAAATTAGGAATTCCTATATTGGAGAGAAATGAAAAGCCTAAAAAAAACCAAAAACACATCCCAAACAAAGCAAAACACCCAAACCAGAATCCACAAATATCCCAATATTGCTATAAAACTTGGAAACAGTGATTTTTATCTTGCATCATAATCTTATTGCACAGTCTGACTTTGCTTTTTCATCTGGTTCACAGAGCTTGTCTTCTCTTCTCTTGACCTTGAAGTCACGCATTTCTTAGCCTTCCTAACATTCTGTGACACTCTTCTGATCTTGTTCACTTGTTAGAGGAATTAAGAAGAAAATGTGTATGTTGGATATTCTGAAAGATACTGGGAGATTAATTCTGTGATTGCTTTAGGATATTTCATCTGAGACTCATTGAAACACTAAAGATTAAGAAATTAAGAATTAATTACACAGTAAATAGTTTTAAGCACTGAAGAGTCCACTGGAAAGCTCTAAAAGTTGTGTTGCCTTCACACAGCTCTTACATCCAGAAATGGAGGATCCTAAGGAAATTCACTGAAATATATACTGAATATGATAAAATATATTGAAACTCTAAAATATTTTCCTAATAAACCAATTCCCATGTGCAGGGGAACTGACTCAGAAGTCGGGAAAGTTTTGTTTTTGAAGTTAGTTTGAAATATATTAAGGAAAAATTTGTCTGAATGCTGTCCCACAGCTTCATATGCTTTATACTTTTCCTCCCTTCTGTGATGGGTTTGATAAATCCCAAAAAACTCAGATTAAGGTTTTAGTTTTAGCTAGGCCCCACTTCTGTGGGTC
>JAWWEU010000158.1:585181-678731 GCA_035583155.1 Acropternis orthonyx | reverse complement strand
GTAAATTTCTGTAAATATATGTGTATATACCAGTTTCAGTTTTAAGGGTTTTTTTCCTCACTTCTTTTAACTGAAACACTGTCACATTGGGAAGTGGTTGGCATTTTGCCAAGAGTCAAACCAAAACAATAACAGTCATCTACATAGTTTTCAGTTTAAACTGATAAGATCTCTTTTTTTCCCAGCCCTTTTGGTGGAATTGCTGTAGTTATGATCTGGATTCTTTCAGTGAAGAGAACAGAGCTCTATATGAAATCTCATTTCTTGTGCAAGGTGGAAGTAATCTTGTGAAAGACACAAAGGGACAGAAAGAATACTTTTTTGGTTTTTGACCAGAGTGATGGTTCCTTCAAGAAAGTGGATTCATCATTCACAAGAAACTTTTTTGAGTCCCTCTGTTTTGAGACAACTAAAGCTTATTATTGAAAAATGTTGACCATGTGCAAAATTTTGCATTCACAGCAGCAACTGGTGTAATCAGGCTCTTTGCTCTGAACATGTAAAAAGGCTTTTAAAAACCTTAGCTTTTGGAAAATTCAGATCCTTAGACTTTCAAAATTGGCAAACAAAATTAGCTGACACTCTGAACATTTTGGCTTTTATCTTAAATATTCTGTTCCCCTTGTGTAAAATAGCGATAAAAATATCATCTTACTTCAAAAGGGTGTTGGGAGGATCAGTTCATTAATGTTTTCAAAGAATTCAAATACTGTAGTGAAATCACCATACAAAATCCCATAAGGAAATTAAAAATTCTGTACTCTTTGTAGGCTTTGAGTTATGGTAAATCCATAACACATAAGATTACATACTGCATGAGAGGCGTATCAAAAGAACGGATTTTCAGCAGTCATCCCTTCTGTGAGGGCTGTCCACTCCAGGCACTCTGTGTGCTGGGAGCAGTACAGAAAGCAGTGTTGACGCTGGAGGGATGGACGCTTAGAGACACATTCATATTGCTGCCTTCAAAACGTCATTTTGATTTGACAGTCTAACATTCTCTTAGTATAAAATTTAGTTAGTGCAGTTAATGTGTGTTTTTGAAACATATTTGTTTAATGATCGACCGAGAGAACCCTTTTGATATGGTTTAGCAGTGGTCCTATGCTTTTTGAAGCTAACACATTGCATTTCAAGTACCTGGCAGAGAGATTTACACAGCGCACAGTGACTGAGCAACAAAGAGTTCTGGAAACAACATGGCAAATGCATTATAATCGCTCTCATGAACCTGAGCATCCCATTAAGTCACCTAATCTGGGGATTCAGTGATTTGGCAAAACCAAACTTCTTTGTTTCATCGAGTTAAAAAAGAAGCCAAAAAGAACCAAAAAAGCCACTCAGAATTGTTCAAACTATTTAGTACTGTAAGAGCTGTAAATGCTTAAGCAGGAACTCCAGTTAAAAAGTGCATTGATTCCAGTCCAGCTGTTGCAATGAGAGATGAAATCAGAAGGCTGATAGAAATCTAGAAGTGGATGGAACAGAGCTGCACAGTTTCTGTAATCTTATTCAATATCTCCTCTAAAGGTGTACATTTAAATAGCGAAGAATGGAAGAAAACATTAAAATTTGTGGAAACTGGCAGGTGTTATTAATCCATATGGTCAGTACGTCCTCTGGCTGAAGGAACAGGGCCAGAGAAGGAGATGCTGTGGGAGCTCAGTCGGACACAAAGCAGAGGCAGGACAAGCAGGTGGGGGAGCACAACCCTCTGTGGGAAGCATGGTGTGTTCAAACCAATGGTGACAGCTGTGCAGCAAGTCAAGAGTTGTTAAGAAAACATTTTTACTAGTGGGAAGTCAGATGATTAAATGTTTGCCACAGTAACTGACACTTATGGGGACCTTCTGGAGTATAGAGAGGTAAAAACAAAATCAGACAGTACAGGGTCTGATAATCTAAAACAAACAAACTAACTAAACAAAGAAGCAAAAAAAAAAAAAACTTCAAAACACCAGCTCATTTGACAATGAAATGAAGATATCAAAACAGTCATTTGAATAGACATTTAAGGTTAATTTCTTGAACTATTACACTTAGGATATCAAGCCAATTAGATGCTCAAAACTGACTTGAGAATTTAGGAAATACGTATTTATTGAGCACATGCTGAGACGTTCAAGCCCTGCTGCGTGTTTGTTGACCACTGTCAGCAGTCAGAAGAAAGAAGGGAGGATTTTGGGTGGACAATGCTGTGCTGTGGCAGAACAAATGGATTTGTTGTCTGTAAGGCAGGCACTAAGGATTGTGAAGAATGGTGTTTGCACACAGGAATTTTCAGTAATAGAGATGTCAAAAAAAAGAAAGGAAGAAAAAGGGCAAACTGAGTCTAGGACTGAATGAGTAAAATTGAGAGTATAGGTGTCCTAACTTAAATTTTCCTTTAGGGGCTTAAATTAATATTTAAATGAAGTTTTACTAAATTATGTTATAAAACCTTAGCACAAAAAAAGCTCTTAACTTTTTCTGTCCCTAAGGGGAACCTTGATCAGAAAAGGCAAAGTGGTTTCTAGATGCTGTTCACTTTTAGGAATAGAATTACATCATGTAAGACACTGCTGCTATAGATTCATGCACAATTAGTCTTTTTGGGTTCATCATGATAATTGCTGTTTCTAAAAGTGTGTTAGTGTTTGGTTTTTCAAACCAGGCAATCTCAGTTGCCCAGAGAATATTTTTAAGATAGCCTTTACTGGAATCATGTAGTCTCACATTCAGTGACCAAAAGAACCAAAATATAACACCCAGTAAATTTAAATTAATAAGTTAAATTGATAGCAAAAGTTAACAATTAGAGAATGAAATTCTATTGTTTAAAACTGTTCAATAAATTAGTGACTATCCATAGCTAGGCACTTCTGGAAATGTTTAGGTATAACTCTGGGACTAGACTTGGAACAAGGACAATTTTCTTCTAAAATCTGTAGGGGAAAGAAGTAAACATATCGTTTACTTGATTCAGTTATATCCACAAGGTAATGAAGCAAGAGATTAAAAAAGGCTGCCAGACTATCACTGGAATTTTTTTTTTTCAACACATAATTTTAAAAAAGCCTGGGTGGTAAAACAAAGAGCTAACACAAACAGTTGGATGGGGCTTCTGGGAAGAATGAAGGTGATAAACGGCACAACTGTTCCTACAGCCGCACTGTGTACACTGCCACTAACAATGTTACTGCTGTTGACAGATACTACTCCGAGAAGGTGTTAATGCTGTCAGGCATACGTTAAGCTATTAACCCGTGCTTCTTCCTACTTATCCTTTAGAAATCCCTAGGAAACCAGCACATTATGGAAGCAGAATCTGCTTTCTTCTTTAATTAGACTTGAATTTTTTCTTGTTTGAAAACATATCAATTGTTGCAGGGAGAAAACCTCCTAAATTCCTGCTCTTGCTTAATGCAAGAGTACACAAAGGCATACTGTCAAGTCCCCATTTTGGTCTTTGGGAGGAAGCTTGTTCATGCAGCAGTGAGGAGTCCTCAGCTGCTCTGCTGCTCCCTGGGTTTTCTCTGCAGACAGGAACTAACAGGGTTAGTTCAGGCCACGGTGCAGCTTTTTGCTTGTGGCCGTTGCGGTGTGTGTTGGACCATGAGCGATGCTGTACTCTGATCTCTGCTACGTCTAGACAGATATTCATAATGAAATAGATGTCTGGATAATGAAGTAGACTTTCACAGTCCTAATGGGATTGAAGCCTACAGAGGCTGGAAAAAGAGCAACTTGCATTGCACCCTCCTGGGCTGCTGGATTTCACAGGTAAGATGAGCATGGGCAGTCAGGATGGCTTTGCCTTTAACCTCACCTTCTCCCCACACACTAAGCCCCACTTGACCTGCTCTGTGCTCTCAAGGCTCAGCTCTCTGGAGGGTTGCACAGGCACGTTGACTGATACAATCAAGAGAAGCTTATACAATACTTAGTCTCATCCAAAATTCTCCAGAACACAGGGTTCTTTTCCCAATCAAAATTCAATTTTTAAATATTGTGCACAGCCATGGTCTTCTAATGACTGATGGAACATATGTTTACTTGAATACTTTCATTCTTCTTGGCATGTGGAAATCCTTCCCAACTAAAATAAGAGTGACTGTATCTCCCAAAGGCTACTTTTATGTTTCAAGAGTTCCTTGAAACAGTAGATAGGCTGGAAGATGTTTGTGTGAGCGTCAGCAGGGACAAGAAGCTGGGGGGAGAGTGTGGGTGCAGGCAATTGCTTTTTGTTCTTAATAAAGTTGGACAGATAAAGAGAGAACATCCCTAATGTCAGAACAAGCTTACAAGGTGTTCTCTGTCTTTGAGCTTCTCTCAGAGTACAAAAAAATCACTGCAGAACAGAGTTACAGGGAGACAGCAGAAGTCACAGGCTTTTGTCCTCATTCTCATTTATATGCAAAATGGTTCCTTGGTTCTTTGCATATTAAGAAAACCTGAAACCTTTAGGAGTAGGGAAATTTCTGAAACAATTCTGGAAACCTTCAAGTATTTCCCTAGTGGTATTTTTTAGGATGCAGCATCAGGGTAGCTGGGGTTTATTTTCATTGGGTCTTCTTGAGAGAGCCTGGATCCACACTGTGCCTCACCCTGCCTGCGCTGTGTGCGATCTCCAACTCAACGGAACTCCAAGGAACTCCTTAAAGCTAAACAGTGTTTGTGAGTCACTCATGTTCAAAGTTTCCCTGCTTGGTGTTGCCCAAGTAGCTACACTGTATGGGTGTAGAAAACTTGCAAATGTATTCAGCAAGCATACATTATGCATTTTCCCTTGTAACTGATGACCTTTCATAACATAGCAGTGTGGTGGGCATTCATCAGTTGTAATGTGATATAGAACTCATGTAAATGTATCTCTACAAAACCCATTAAATAATATATGGACCTATTGAAAAAAGCACAAACAAAAGGAGGGGGTACAGATTAATAGCCTCCTTTCCCATCTTTTTTATGAAGGTAAAATTCTAATTTGTCAATATTTCAAATACTCATTGCTAAGATTCTTTTTCAAATTAAATTAATTTTTTAATTAATTTGCCAAAAAGTACATTTTCAATATGTCAAAGTTTATAAAAATATTTTATAATATTCACCATCATAGGTACAGACTTAAAAGATGTAAAATTAAGACAACAAGGGTATAGAATGCAAACATTTCAGATGCTTTGTATTTAAATAGTTTTCCAGAAATTACTTTTTGGAAGGGTTTTTTGATCAGCTCTTAATCTATGCATGTAAAAGAACATGTATACCTTAATCTATACAAGTAAAAGAACAACACTGTGCATTGCCCACACCATTTACCATAAGCATGAAGAAATCTGCAACTATACTAACAGTATTTCAGTTAACAGAAATGCTTACACTAGATGAAATATTCCCTATGGTTAACAGGGCATCCAGTGGCATGAATTTGCTGAGAAGATATATCACTGAAAAACCATGAAACAGTATCTATGTCTTGGGTTCCTTTCAGAGGCAAGAAAATGTTTCATCTTGGACAGGTAGGCACAAATGGAGTGCATTCAGCTTTAGGAAAGAATTTTGCAGTAAAACTTAGGTATTGTATTAACAGTGGTTTAATCCTTTACTGAGAATTGTCACACTTTGGTTGGCCTGTAGAATAACTCTTATGGTCCATTATGGTCTGATTTTTTTCTGAAATTTTACATATATAGTCACAGTATGCTTGTATAATGAACTGAGTTATATGTATTTGGGTTTTAGCAAGGGGTAAATAGTTTGAAGATATCACACAACTGTAGAATTACATATTGACATCACTGGCAGATTGAAAATTCATTAACACTTATTAAAAGCGGGACTGCATTTGGTTCATTTTGTGGAGAATAAAAGAACCTTGAAGGAAATCTGTCAGTTAAAACTTCTAATTCTTTTGAAATTCAGAACTGTGCTTAGTGATGCACAGCAGAAGAGAAAGGATTAAGGGAAGCAGGAAGCATAACCTTTGGAAGAAGGGCAAATGTTAACTGCTGTGTAGTGGTACACACAGAAACCATGGCCAAATGCGCTGGCAGAAGCTCAGCTCCAACAGGACTCATGTTCCCAGTGTCATCCTAGTAAAACTGGTTGTCTCTATGTTAACAGCCTTTCTACATCTACAGTGAGATGTGCAGGCTTATCTTCTTGTAAATTAACTATTTAATGGAATTAATTTGTGCCTCAATAGCTCATCCTGCTCTAGAGAAACTTGTATGGCCTTATTTGTCTCAGCTAGATACAATGACATCCAGATTTAGCTGGGGCAGTTATTTTAATTGTGTGGAATAACTGCAGTGAGTGGGCTTAAAGGAAACATGGAAACATTTTCAGAAGTGCGAATGGGGATGGCCCACCTTGGGTTTGTTCAACTCTTGGATTTCTTTTAATGAAGATATTTCTTATTGTCATGAGGAAAAGCCACCATAAAACAGAGAATAAAAATAGATATCTCTTTCAAAATCTTCTTAAATGTCAAAATTTAATATTTCATTAGTACTGCAATCTCTTTATTTGACCACAACAAAAAAATATTGTAAAACTCAGCTAAATTACTATTAACTTTTGATGAAGGTAAAACTCTTTGATGAGGACTGCTTAACCTCTGCCTTGGGTTGTTTTTTGTTTTTTTTTGGTATGGGAGGTATTCCAGAAGATACTCCAGTTTTCTAATCTTCAGTCCATATACAAATTCAGTTTATCAAGAATTTTAGCATTTTATTATATTGGATTTTTTGTTTCCTCTTAGAAAAGGGTAAAAGGGCTAATTTATTGACTTCTTGGCTGCTAGTCTGGGAACATTACAGCATGTTATTGTGCATATATGTGGCTCATTTTGTTTAATTATGATGCTTCCATGTGGTCTAATAGCATTCTTTGTCTACTTCAATCAGAATACTTGATAATCATCAATAAATTCTTGATAATGTGTCAACAAAATGGACACCTACCTGTATCTGTGCTGTAATCAATACTCCTACAGATAAATGCTAACTTTTAACAGCATATTGGGTCAACCTCATTTATTTTTAACTTGGATGTGAAATTCCAGACTCGACTTCAGAACAAAAAGGAATTTATAATAACTGCAGGTTATACTGGGAGATGGGCAGCTGATGCAGTTACATGCAGGATTTGATCCTTTCTTCCTGTCAGAGGGATACAGTGCATGCACTTCTTCCTCAGTAACCTCACTTTGTGGAAGTTAGTATATCACAGACTGCTACAATGTGTGAACTACCATGCTTATGCAAGTGGTTCTATTTTGCATCTTGCTAAGAAACAAGTTTTTAAGTTTCTTCAGTCTCTTTGGCCAGTGGATATGGCTGCAGCTGTGAACTCACCCGATGGCATTTCTCTTTCTGCCTCTTTTGTTTGACTGTGATTTTGGGACAAATAACAACTCTTCATTTTGCAGTCCCTTCCCTGGTGACCCTCTGACTTTGGCTTGGGCTTTTTTTTTTCTTTTGGAGGAAGAGAAGGAGCACTGACTGCCTGTTTCTGAACCTGATATGTTCCAACTAAGCCCTGAAGTATATTCTGTTCCATAAATCTCCAAACTAACATTTTGCACTCCTCATGTGGCGAGTTTATTAATGTAAATAATATTATATGTGTGTGTTATTTCTGGAGATGAAACACAGCTTGCCTAAGCTAACTAAAGCTTGTAGAAAACCAGACCTTTAATGCATCAAGAATGTATTTTCCTAACTTATTATGAGTACCAGTCCCTGTCTAGCAGCAGCAGGAAAAACTCTCTACACAGGAGACCTTCACAAATTATCAAATATAAGTAGGGTTTTCTATAACTTTTTATAAGGCCAAGTTAGGAATAGGTGCTAAATTAAGGGAAAACAGATGTCTGATAAACAGAAAGTGAAATGTGCATCAAGAATTTCTGTATTTCAAAGGTTGTAATGAATCCCAGTAGAAGGAAAAGGCTTTCTAGTCAATGGTTTTATTGTGCCTTGTACCACAGTACTAACTTTGCTTGTACTCAAGTTTAATATACATTCCAGAATACCAAATATATGAATTTGGATTTTAAACAATCTCTTACCTGTAAATAATGCCAACTCCAGTGGACAGATACCTGAACTACTTTTAAAAAAACTGTATTGGCCATCTTTATAATTTAGTGCTTATCAGAATTGAATTTACTCTCCTTAGCTGTTATAAGTCTTTTTATTTATTTTTTTTTTTTAATCTTGTTTAGGCTAATATTATACATACTTATTAACTGCCCATAATTCTTTTCAGGATAAAACTGAAAATTTGTGCATCTTTAAATTGGCAGTTAGGAGACAAGAAGGAGAAACCTCTGAGCTGAGGAAAATGTGCTCTTTTCTTCTTAGGATGCTTTTTTAATACTGGGGAAGGTATACATAGCATTGGGTTTGGCCATGAGATAAAAATTCAGTCTTTCTAACCTGTGTAAGACAGCTAAGACAGGTCTGCTTACCCTCAAACTTATCATGCTTCTTAGAGATGTGTAAAACCCAAGTCTTTGTCTCAATAATGCATAATGCAGGTGAACCTTAATTTCCAGTATCCCAATTAATAATTAAGTAATTTGCTGAAATGCAAATCCAGTATATTACATGTTTACTGTTAACTTCAGTTCAATAACAAATAAAGACTCATTATTCACATGAAGGACAACATCTCAGCTCCCTCATTTGGACATTGGAATGCTGGGACATTCATCTTATCTGCTTATCAGCAAATGGCCAAAGGAAGAACTTTGCTTGCCAGCAGAATGACCAATGGAAATTAAAAATACTTACTGTCATGTGCCAATTGAAAACATGCACAAGTAATTAACAGTCTGTGAAATAGAGAAAAATAAATGCATAGCAATTAGTAAAATAAATCCTTTGTGACTTTCAATTACTGAATACATTCCTACTAAAATTTAATCAGTGCAAACCATCCTAGTTAGCATTCCTATCCATAAGTGTCATCTTTTGTTAAGCCATTTATTTTCTTGGTTTCTTTCTGTAAGATGATGGATAACAGAACAACTGTAATAAATAGGCATAACTAAAGATTCTTTACTATTATTACTGTTGTTATTTTGCAGGTGTAATTCTTAGACTGGCAGAAAAAACTGGTACTTATTTTCAGAAGCTTACTTTTCCAAAGGCCTGAGGATAGGCATTTCTCATTGTTTCAGGAGGAGTGCAGGTGGTCAGTGCCCCTCTGGGTGATGTCTAACATATCCTGTTATTCAAACTTGGCCACAAGCTCAGATTCTAATGTTAGTTTGTATGAGGTCACTATTTACACCTGAATATCTGGCCACAATGATCCAAGTAGGCATCAAACATTTCAGTGTTTTTTTAGCACAATTATGTCCAAAGGTAGAAATCTGATCCTTCCACAAGTCACAGCTTGGTGTTGCTAGAGGGCATGGTATTAAGACTAAATGATGGCAGTGATTTGGCATATGTGAAAAGACTTTCTGGTCTTTAGTTAAGATCCTGCAGTGACTCAGTGGCCACCAGTCTTGTGCCTTTCTCCTTTGCCAGGATAGTTGACTGATTCTGCTGTTACCCAGAGAAGAAGAAACAGGGTGAAGAACAAACTTGTGATTGATGAGTTGGCAGATAACTGCATAACCATGGATTGTGGGAGCCATTGACCGGAGGCCCCAATGACCACAGGAACACCAAGATACCGTGGGCTCAAAAGGACCGAGTTTATTGAGGGCAGGGGTTTATACAGAGCCTGAGGGAAGGTTCCAGAACAAGGGGCAGAAACGGGGATGGGATTGAACAGAACTGGGGACGGAGCTTGTAACTAGGGCAACCGGATAGCCAATGGGGAACGGCTCCACAAAGAACCAATAGAAACCCAGGGTAACGGCAGGAAAACCAGGAAAGTGGCGGGAAAATCGTGAGGGGGAAGAAGACAACATAGACGATGGTGAGGGGAAAAACAACAAGGAGAACCGCCATGATGGCTAATCATGAACAACTCTAACAAATACTTCAAACATATAAAAACCAGTAACACTCGAACGCTAAACCATCTTTAACAACAAGGAAACATTTGTGAAGGTCCAATATCACTCCTAAGAGTGGTAAATCCTGTGTTTTGTTGCAAGTCCCATTCCACGCCTCGCCGGAGAATGTAGTAAGCTTTATCTCTTTTGCCGGTTCTTACAGGGTCCTCTTCATAGGTCCACCTGGTGAAGTGCTTTTTCCAGATCTCATGGTCTTTCTGACTCCCAACAATGGATCTGAACTGACACCTGAACCAAAACCCATCTGCTTCAGGGTGACTGCCAGTGAATTTGCTAACACTTCATCTGTGAACAGGAATTCTAGCTTGTAGGGCTGTTCTTTTCAGAAAGCCATCAAGATGGGAGAGAGGCAAAAGATTTCCACAGGACTCACTAGTTAGACTTCTGAGGACAGCTCTAGGATATTCAAGGTAAAGTAAGATTTAGTGGGTTTCATTCTGTGCAGAAAGGCCCTCTCTCACTTTGTTTTTCGTTGCTTTTTTTATAAGGGGAAAAATGTCTCTGCAGATTTTGAGGGTTTTTCACATTCATTGTGTCTTTCTGTTTGAATCTGGTTTGGCCCTCAAAGCTTTCCCCCACAGAATGAGCAAGAAATACTGTATAAGGTAGGGATGTATTATTTCTCTTTTAAAACATGGGAAAACTGACGTACAGCGATGACCTGAAGTATCAGATGCCTTGGCTCATCTCAGAATAGATCTGGCAACATCCAAAATACAACTAGAAATATTTCATGCTGAAAACACAAAACCTTTTTTCTAGTACCACCTCACCTTTCTAACTCTTTTCTAGTGCTCTGACATGGATAATGAAAGCACACTCCTTGAAGCTGAGGACTGTTTGAACAGAGCTGCTAGAACTAATGAAGAGTGTGTATGTATATATATCTGTGGGAGTTTGTATCTCTGAGAAGTCATCCAAGCTTTTGTCTTACTTTGCAAACGTATCTATTTTACAAAACTGTTGTTCTAAGAGCAATTGTTGATGTCTAACTGCTGTTCAGACTGTTCAAAGTTTGCTTTTTGGTAATTCATATTGAAAAATAATTGATCAGATTTAGGTTAGTGGATTTAGTTTCACTCTTATCAAATATCAGGTATTGGTTGCTAGTTACAACAGCTCAGCATCTGATACTCCTGAGGTGGCTAAAGAGGCACTATCTCATTTCTTTTAGGGTTAGTATTCAACGGCAAATTTGCTTTCTATTTTATTGCAGAGAACATGAAGGTATGGTAACTTGCAACATTTAATAAGATACTAGAGCCAGGATTAAATCCTTAGAAAATGGCGGGCAAAATAATACTTAAATAATGTTTATGTGAAGGGTTTGTGCACTGAATCTCTCAGATAAACACTGGGTGATTACCCTTCCCCAGTATAGCCACCCTTTCCTGTGAAGACCAGTTTCACAGGGCCAACAGGTGGGCTCTGTGCTGGTATCAGAGCAGGGCCTGGTGGTACCTGCTGCATGCTCGGCTGGCCTCAGGAAAATTGTCTTCCTGCTGGCCTAAGAGAAGATCTTTGTTCCCAGTCTTCATGAAGTGCAAGTGCTTTTGCCCAAATTGTCCTTATCCTGCTGAAGGAAAACCATGAAGAACAGCACTAGGATAGCCTTGATTCGGTGTATGTGGGCTAGGGAGAAGCGAGAGCATCTGTACATCTTGAGAGCAGGCATACAGTCCATGAGAGAGGGATCAGGGAAAAATGTCAGGGAACTTCAGCCACTGACACTAAGTAACTGCTGTGCAAGGATGTACTTCCAGCACTGATCCATAACAGCAGAGCATCACTGTGCAGGAGCCTGATGGTAGAGCAAAAGCAGAAGGCAGAAATATTTCTCAGCATTAGACTTTTGTTTATATAAGACATTCAGTTCATTAAATACTTTCAGGTGACCTATAACCTGTCCATCTGCTTCACACTCTGAAAATTCCCTTCCTCCCATACTGTTCCTCCCCCTCCCGTTCCTGAGCTCAGATGTGTCTGTAATTGGAGCTTGGAGTCACCAGGACACAAGTGTTTTCAGGCTGTGTTGACCTTAGCAGTGTGTGAAGCTGCACATTTGGTTGTGTGATAGCTTTGCTCACCAGCTTTCAGATGTCACTCCTGTCCAGTGTGGGGAAAGTGAGCCAAGATCCCCATTATTGGGAAGAGGCTCTGGTTATCCATACAACGGCAGGCATGCCTGCTTCTTGGTGTCCTGTTTCAAAACAGCAAGTGCTTTTTGCTGCTCTCAGGCTCAGTGCAGCTCAGTGATAGGAGTGCTCCAAATGCTCCCATGACCCTTTTTCTTTTCACCGTGTCCCAGGATAATAAATCTGTCATATGGGAGGTATGTGTTTATACTGCACCTGCTGCTATCCTTGCTGGACTGACACTGTGACAGCATTCCACTGTACTGGTGTCACTATATGTTGCCTTTCCCTGTGCTATCAAGAAAAGTCCTGGGCTTGCAGTCCTGCTTCCATTGGGACATTTGCCATAGTTTGCTTAAATACCAAATATCAAAAGAAGAATGAAATATTATCTATTTTCTGCCAGCATCTCTCTGTCTGTCTCCTAGAGTGCTTTGTGGATGAGTGTGAAGGGTACCAAGATGAGATGAACCTCAGATTAGATGCTACTTTGTCCTCTTCCAGGTTCAGGCCTTGAATTCCTCAAATTTTATGTTGGTTTTTTTAGCCTGTAGGTTGAACCTTTGTAAATAATGAAAGTGAGAGAAACCTGATCTGGTAAACTAATAATTGAGTAAGTTAGGTAATATAACATGAAAGCAACAATACAAGACAAAAGATTCCTTGTACAACTCAGTCATTAGGTGATCATCTAAGGCAAATTGTGCGTACACAAATGTGTTTTGAAGTTGGTTTGTGCTGTCAAAAGTGTCATAACAGACTATTTCAATGGTCTATGCCATGATCTGACATGTTCTCAGTGGCACTGAATAACTTTTTTGCAAATCATTTTATCCTCTGACAAATCCCTACACCAATCAGATAGGAAATAAGGGAATATGACTGCACCAACACTAATCTAGGAAACTATAGTGTCTCTGCAAGTCTTATGTGGGTGGAAAAAAGGTCTCTGTGCCAGGGAGTGAGGCTATTGTGAGGAAAGAGAATATGACAACGGAGAAGAGAAACAGTTGTGGTCAAACACCTTCAGCAACGCCAACAAAATCTCTCTGGAAAGGGAGATAAAATATGTGGTCTGATTAAAATGTCTTAGTCTTCCTATTTAGAGATGTGATGCTGTAGACTAGATGGGAGTGGGGACATAATTCCATGCAGATGTAGGGGCTGAGTATCTGCATATGTGCACTTATATCTGCACACAGAGAAAGAGAGGAAGGTAAATAAAAGATGTGAGGAACCAAAATGATTGCTGGCCTTTATTTCCATTACTTCATGCTGTGTTTTACATAGAGTGTTCTTTTTAAGAAGCATTTGCAGTGAATGACAGCTGTAGACAGGAGTTGTAGACAGGCAATGTTATGTGTCTGTTATTCTGGGATTTATAAGCTTGATAGAATAGATTAGAATATTTCATTTGGAAGAGACCTACAATGCTCATCCAGTGCAACTGCCTGACCACTTTAGGTCTTGTTATGATCCCTCTACAAGGCATCTACATGATTCTCTCTTCATGAGAAAGTTCTGTATCTTATTTCCCAGCACAGGATGTATTTTTGTTCCTCAGCCATAGGAGATCATGGCTACACACTGGCTGCCTTTGTCAGAAACATGGTTTTTCAGGAGCTGTGGCCTTCCTCTGGCTTTCTGCCTAATATGTGCCTGATAAAGCTTGAAGCCACCAGTCAGGACTGTATTTTCTCTGCTGGATACCAGGCAAGCACTGGCACACTCTGCAACTTGTTTTCAGGGTATCCCCATTCCACACACTTGTGATGTCCACATCCTCTCCATCTCAAGCACGCAGGATTTCCACAAGCTCATATACGTCAGGTTTCTGTCACCTTGCATGTGGGTACAGGTTCCAAGCATTCCAATCTTATACCCACAAAGAGATTCTAAATATTTTCTGACACAGACATTACTGAATAGGAGGAAGGGATTTAATGCAGACAGGTATGTGCAGTGACAATTCCACTCCACAAAGTGAGCAAAGGCTATGGTTCCTCACCTCACTCCTAACATAGCATGCTGAATATTCTGGTTTTGACCAAGGACAGGGGTAATTTTTTGCAGTAGCTGAGAGGAGACATTATGAGGCCCTCATGATATTGATGCCACCTCACGTCATTGCCAGGGGCAAGGGATTCTGGCTTCCAAGAAGAAAGGAGGGGCTTCTTGTTGATGAAGAGTGAAGGCACGGGTAGAGCCATCCACCACTTGTTCGTTGTCTTGAGGTCTGCGGTGAGCACTTTACCACATGAAACACCCTCTCTTTTGTATACTTTTGTTATTAGTATTGTTGCCACTGGTGTTCATTTTCTTATCTCGTTGCTGTTTCCATAAATTGTTCTTATCCCAGGCTGTGATCTCTGCCTGTTTTGCCTCCCATAGCAGAGCATCAGGGAGGGAAACTGGTCCTTTTAGTGGGAGTACCAAATTGGGTAAATCCTTTCCTAACCCAAGACACTGCTTTACCTGAGCATGTGGAGGACATGATGGCACATCCATGAAGACTACGGACATCCATTCAAAGATTAGTACATACCTGGTTTTAACAGGTGCTTCATTTATCTGCTCAGTACCTTGAGCAAATTACTTGGCGCAGCATCCTACACCTCTCTCCTTTCAAGTTTAATTTGCCCTAACTAGATTTGAGTTAAGGATCATCTCAATATCATCAACACAGCATCGCTCAAGTTCCAATTTGGCAAGGCTGAAGAAAGCAGCTTGACAAGAAGTTCAATCCAAGGAGAAATTACACTCTGAGGCAAATGTGTTTCCTAGGGAGATGATTTTCGGCTTTAGACCCTGCAGGATCTAAACTCACACTGTAATCCCAGTGTTCAAATGTCTCAGGAATATGGTGAATGTTCAAAACCTAAATGTAAGCTAAGAAGCTAAAGATGAAATTGAGTGCTCAGTCTTAAGAACTTTTTAAGTTCAGTCTCTGTTTTTTGTTGCTATGTGGTGTGGAATTTTGCTTTTTCAAATGAAGTAATGAAGTCCATTTTATAAGCATCAGAGTCTCAAAAAAGGATATTAAAGCAATATAAGACTATTTTTGTCCCCCGGAAAGACAAGTAAATTTAAGACCAAAGGATTTTGCTGCAATTAAAATGTTCAACATTTTGGTGCAGGTTAACTTTGCTCTAGTGACAAAAACATGCACTTCTCTATCGATGTAAAAGGCTTTTTATTTCTTTTTTTATTTTTTTCTTAATAATGTTTATGAAAAATCCTCTGAGGGAGAAATATTAGATGTGGTAGACAGATTTCAAGCATTGGAGGATAAGCATTAAATACACATCTAGACAATAATTTAGCATCAAAACCTCATTATGGATTTGTGGCCACCATTCTGATTTTTAAGGTACTATATTTATGCAGTTTGCAAAATCAGTATTTGCTGAACAGAATCTACAGTTGTGCAGAGTTCAGCTCTGTTTCAGGTGCATGCCTTTCTAAGGGAGACCAGGTACATTCTGCCTGGCCTTGCATGCTGGATGGATGGGTATTTCTAGACAGACAACAGAAAGTGTAAAACTAAAGACTTTGCAGCTGCTACCAAGCATTTTGTGCTCTTAGAGAACCCTCTGCAAGGATTTTAAAAGGTTTACAAGCATTACTGCATAAAGTTGTTTATGCTCACTCTGGGTTAGAGAGATGGTATTGGAGCTACATTCTGCACTGGTTTCCAGTAAAGGATAGAGCATTACCTATTATCACATTACTGCATCAGTTTGTATTCTGGAAGTCTCCAGTTACTTGACAGTAGACTCCCTTAAATAATTTATTGTTATTACATATATTTCCTATGATGTTAGTGCTCAGGACTTTTAAATGGAACAGGATCCAAAACTAGTATAAAACACAACAGTGAGAAAACGCCTACCCCAAAATGCTTGCAAGGTGAGATGGTGTGATATTATGATGATCTTAGAGGTCTCTTCCAACCTTAATAGTTTCATGATCATATATACCAGGATACAAGACAGTGCTGGTCAGCGCGTCAGACTGCAATTAGACACATTGGCAGCCCAATTTCTGGTTTTGTAGGCATCATAAAAAAGAATATACCTAGTGGTGAATGGCAGCAGATATTCTTCAATGAATAAAAACCGATGGCCAAATAGAGAGGCAAACTGTAGCAAGTAGTTTAGGTTTGACACACTGGCTGGAGATGAGTATCTATCATAACCAATGTAAAGGTGACACAACATGGGCAGGCAGGTCAGAAAAATTATCTTGGTGGATCATTCAGGGTAGAGATCAATGAGCCAAGGCTGCATTTGTCAGGGTAGGATGTTGCAATATTTGAGATAGCAAAAGAGTTTGGATAAAAGCTCTGACTGTGTGGGGAAAAAAAGCTCCAATTTCAGGAGTCTTGTGCAGAAAGAAATGAGAGATATTAGGACATAAACTGGATATCAGAGGTTAGAATGAGGCTTCCTTTCCCTTGTCAGAGGAAACCACTACATTTTTTTTTTTTTTTATATTTTATTTTAATTTCTGAGTTAGGTTATTTTGTTTTCTAGCCTCAGGCTGGAAAAACATGACTCCACAGGGTTTACACATACCAGTTGGTTTGACAGAAGTCAGTTTTATGGCAAAACTCAGAACAGTGATGTCTAAACTTTCAGATGAGGTGCCAGAATCAAGGAACTTCCTAAGAATATCAGTTATATTTTTTTTAAGAACTTCTGGCATGGAGGGTTTCAGTAAAAGGTGAAAAATATTGCTAAAATGTGCAGAAAATTAGAAGTGAATTAGAACTGGGCGTTTATTCCTTGATAGAATGCTTGAATTTTTCAGTGACTTCTGTGATTTCTTTTGCTAGAGATTTCTGAGTATTTGAGACTAGCATTGTTTCTCATTTTACATATTTTTTATATAACCTAGAATACATTGTTGTAATGGCAATTTTCAGTTTTACACAACTCAGCATACCAATATCAGTGCTTCCTAGCCTAGCATTTCACAATTACTTTATAACATTTCTTGTAGATATATGTTCCTAAAAGAATGTTTGGCATCTTCATGCTGTGCTAGATAGCCACAGATGGTAGTAGGAACACCTTTTGTCTCTACACTTACTAAACACAGGCTGGTTCCCCATACATGACATTTTTGCTACTTTACACCAGAAGAAATGGCTTTACAAGAAGTTAGTAGATTAGGGGCATCTTGTATATATATGTATGTATGGCCAGACATCACGAAAAAAGATCTTGGGAAGGTCTCTCCCCACGTGGGTGTGCCCTTCCAGCCTGCGCAGTGGATTTTTTAGGTGAGGCACAGCGTGCACAGAACTGACCCCACCGTTTCAGTCCTGAGGTCCATTTGCCACGGCCACGCAAGCGCTCGGTACTAACTGGGGCTGACCCTGCTGAGCATCCAAGATCTGATGGGAGTGGATGGCAGGGAGGCATTTAACTGCCCAGGGGACGGGTCCCACTGAGACTAGAACTCTAGCCCTTGGGATTCAGAGTCCAGAGTGCTAACCATTACGCCACGGGACTGAGAGGCACCTTAATCTCCAATGAACCATCAAGTTCTAAATGACTTGATGATCTCACACTGAACTGACAGCAAAACCAAAAGTAAAGCTTGGGTTTTTCCAGAGCCAGCCTTATACAAAACTTATATACTTGTGTGGGTGCTCACATCTGGTTAGGAATTTAAAAATTAGACTGATTAATACTTGTCTAGATCCTTGCAGAAGCTCCCTCTTTGTCTTTCACTGGAGCTTTGTCTTCACTTTGTGAAATGTTGTGTAGTTCAGTTAGACAATTTACTGACAATGAAGCATGATGCAATTTTTGTGTGATTTACCCAGTTGAGTCAAAAGCTCACAGCATAGGAAACTTCACTTCATCTCGGTGATTCACAGGGAAATTATAAACTGCCTTGTCTTTCCCAGGATATTTACTCAATTTAACTAACTCCAGTTAAGAGTTCACCTTTGTTGGACAGCACAGACATAGCCTGAGTCGTGCAAACTAACTTCCTGACCTCTGGAAACTGCTTGTGTTTGTTTCATGTCTTCAAAGGTTACAGGTTTACTTTATTAAACATGAATTATTTTTATTCACTTTGCATTTCTTGCTCTAATCTTCTTCCAAACAAATTCAATATAATCTTAACCCAGTACCATTTCCATCTGCAATACCATGTCTCCATCTGACTCTGGATTCAGTGTATGCTCCCTAACCTCTCAAGACATGGGCTGAAATTGCAGCCTATTGGTATATCTTTTTAATTGCATTGTCAAACCACTTCACTATTATGAGTCTGATGCTCCGGAGTGTCAGTAATTTTATGGGTTCTCCTGCTGCACTCTGTTAGCTGTGCTATCTGCCTAAAGCTTTTTGAACACAACCTTCTACTCTATAGCAAACCTAGCCTTTGCCTGGAGAAAGACCATTTAGAAACCATTTTACTTGGCTTCGTTAGGAAAGGAAGTGGTAGCAGGAGTGCAGGAATTTTCTCACTTTCCAAGAGGACTAAATAGGAACAGGTTTCCTCTTTTTCATTGGTCTTGCTTCAGTTTTCATCAGTCATGCTTGTATTTAATTATTTGTGTTCCTATAATTCAAAATAAAATAAGAATCACAGAATCATGGAATGGGTTGGGTTGGAAGAGACCTTGAAGTTTATTCAGTTCCAACCTCCCTGCCTTGGGCAGGGGTACCTTTCACTAGACCAGTTTGCTCAAAGCCCCATCCAACAAACTGTCCATGCATAAGCTGAAGCCTGTGGAAGAGACCTTGATTTAGTTGTTCAGACAGTTCTCCCACATAAACAACGGTCTGAAGTAATGGAAACTAATTTAGTGTTTCAATCTAACACCAATAGAGACTGCCTGTGAGCTGAGCCTCATTTGGTACATAAGCAATAAAGTTGTTGTGCTTGTCCAGCACTGCTTGGCAGTAGAGATGCCAAGTTTTACAACAACTAAAATGAAAGGTTAATCGGTGTCTTATTCATAAAGCAGAAATAAACTTGATCCCCTCACCCTGCTTCAGGTGAGCAGAGAGCAAACTGGTTAAGAAGTGGCACTCAGCTATGTATTGGACTCTCATTCTTGGAGACTAGACATGAACTTCAGTGCCCTACTAATGTAGGGAGTGGGGCAAATTCTGCCAGGCCAAGAAATAATATGTCTGTCACCAGAGAGCAACTGGAGCAGTAATTCTCACTACAGATTTTCTAGAAGACGCTTCATCACGGTCCTTCTGAATGGTCTGACTGGGCTACCAGTGCTTGCCGATAAATAAATAAGAGACTGATATTTCTCTGGAGTCCGAAACTACCTGTGTGGGACTTTGCAAGAGGATGAAGTTCAGCGATCTCTGCTCATGTGTCTTGAAACAGTTTCTTATGAATCTAGTGTCTGTTTTTTGGTGTTGGGTGCATGTGGGTTTTTAACCCAATTTTTTTTGTTAGATCCAGAAGTTCTTATGCAAATACAAGCCTTACTGGGTGTTTACATGAAGAAGGAGACAGGTTAAGCCTATATGAGCAAGTGAATAGGAATTGCAGGAGTAAAATGACCAAACACAGTTAGCTTTCCCAGTTTATCTACAATTTTTACCACAAGAGAGAGTTTGAGCCTCTTGCTGCAAAAGGCCACTGCTTTCTTCTGAGCACGTAGGCAGTAGAACAAAGCTGTGTGCGTAGATGTAGATATCTGTTTTAGCCCTTTGTATTGAGTGCCACTGAGCAGTGACCTCTTGATAAAATGAGGAGACTGGGCTCTCAAGCTGCAGTTGCACTAGCAACTACCTGTAGAAGTCCATGTTCTATATCGACCCCTGCTTGGGCACTATCTGGAAGAGTGTCAAAACACTGCCAGCCGCTATGATTGGGTAGCAATTTGACAATATCAAACCCAGAACTGTGCTTCATTTGCTAGTATATAGTCCAAAATTAGGTTAATATCAATAGTGCACACTTCAAGGCTCATCTGAAGTTAAAAGTTCCTTTTTGATTATTGCATGATCAGGTAATTAATGTTCTAGTTGTAATGTGTTGCAGTGTGTCAATTTTATGCTAAGTCCATTACTAGTGGATTTCTTATTTTAGCAATCCATGTAGATAAAGCTTTTTCTGGCAAGTCTCTGTCAGAGCACATGAGGTAACAAGAGCTCTTGATATTATTCCATACCCAGTCAAGGAGGGGAGGCTTCTCTTCTGTAAGTGCTACTGCATCCCAAGTAATTGGACAGAGATGGAAGAAGCTGAATATATCTTACATAGTTTCCTCATGTTCAGAAACCTAATTAATACTACTGCCCTTCCTCATGTAGCACAGTTGTCAGCTGTGCAGAGCCACAGGATGTTAGGATGTTATTGGAAGATGGAAATATAGATGCAGTTACATTAGCCAAATTCTGTACCTGCAGAAAAATATTTAATGTTTGGGTTAGTTTTGCATTCATGTAAATGTAATCTTCCAATGTAAACATCCATTCTCTCTTTAATAAGGAAGACCCAGCTACCTGAAATTTCAGGGCTTCTCTTAAGAAGGTTTCTAAAGATGTTTGTTATTATGAAAAACTTTAGTCTTGCTCTCTAGTGCAGCCACACAGTGGGAGAGAGCAAAAGGCAATGTGGAAAGTGGACACAGGGATCTGAAAGGCAAAAGAAACCCATCATTTAATATTTTATCTTTATGTTTCAAGTTGTTGCTTTCGAATTTCCTGAATCTTAATTTAAGAAGTCTCTTCAACATTATTTTGGCTGTAAATTATTTATATGTTTCCCCATCTCTTATGGTACTCTGTTTCTGGGCTTCCTGCGAGACCTCATCAGCTTCTAGCAACATGCTGAGGCACTGCTGTAATCTGTCAAAAAGGAGGGGAGATAGGCCTAACAAAGCGATGCTCTGGGATTTGTACTAGCATGAATTGTCAAAGATGAATAACTAATAGTGTGTTTTCTCATTTCTGTAAAGCTGTGGAAAATCCCTGGTAATTTTTTTAGAATAATTCATTAACCAGCCTCTTTACTCTTCATTGTGAAATCTTGCGTATCTTTTTTTTTCATCAGTCTTAATGAAGAGTGCTCACATTTGTGCATCTTCCTGCTTGAAGAAATCTACTTCCCAGAGCAACTTTTTTGGAGTTTTGTTCCATTTAATTTAAAATATCTCAAGTGAGAGAGATGTTTCTGTATCCCTCAGAGCTGATGGAGGACACAGTCCAGGACATCTCACTGTCAGGTATATTTTCCCTGTGAAATCAGGCAAAGTAGTCCTTTCTCCTTTGCACCTTATTACACCTAGGGCTGTATGCATCTTAATTCTTCTGCCTGCACTGTATTTCTCCTTTCAGACCCTCGGACAACAGAGACTGGTTTTTTGGCACCCATAATTTTGCCAAAGTGCAGCCAGCATTAGATTGTGCAGCATCCACATCAGCAAGCACAGGCTGAGCAACCCTCCATGGGAACTGCAGCATGCCCAAATCCCACAGGGAGCCCTTGGTGCCCTGCCTAGGCCTGGGCAGGGGTGAGTGCCAGCAGGGTTTCTTCATTTCCCTGGCCACATTTCATCATAAGCTCCCATTTCATTAGCCGTCCAAATTTCTCTTAGGTTTGTTTCAGGCTTACTGTTTTCAAATTTCCCCCCAACATTGTGAGGGAAATGGCAGCATTTTACTGTTTTGGATTCATTTGTAGTCATAAAATCTATTTAGGCTCTGCTTCAGTTTCAGGAGATCTTAATTTTTAAATTGAGATAATTAGGGCAGAAGAACACTTTATCTTTTATGAGCAAAAGGATATAAAATGTCACTGATAGAGCTGGAAAGCCTTTTGCAGTTCATAGGACAGTTGGGATTTAGTTCTTGTGGTGCAAGGTATATATCCAGAGCCACACAAATGTGAGCAACCCTATCAAAGTGCTCGTGAGTGGTTACCTCTTAAATGTAAATTGTTCTTCTCATGGAATTTGTCAGGCCCAGAGCCGCATTCTTCACCGCTGTGGGAGATACCAAGCTGAGTCTCAAATTTTCTGTGGTTGACTTGTAATCAGATTTATCAACTAGGGTAGGCTGACTTTCAGAAAGTGTAAAAGACAAAATAGCAACTGTAGGAATAAACGGATTACTTTTTTCATTACTGGCAGCTTTCTTGCTCTGACTCTTTGACCTCTTCCCAAGGTCAGTTAAATGCCTCAGACGAACTGGAGTGGTTACAAATCAACTTTGTCATTGTCCATTAGGTGGATGGAGAACATTTCATAAAAATTAAAACAGGTTTCCTGGGAGACTTCTCAGTAAGTGACTTGACCATGAATTGAAGATCAGACCTTTTCACAGGGCAATTTACGGGTTTGCTCAAGTGTTCTCACACAGACATGGTGCCCCCAGATGTTCCTCCTCTGGCACAGTAGTGTCAAGCCAACCATCAACAGGCTTAGCTGGAGTCCTTCTCCTTCCATGGTTTCCCATTCTCTGGCCCAGTACATTATCTGTTTAAGTACCTTGTTCACTCTGTGCTGGAGAAATAAGTCATTATCAGGGAATACTTTTTGACTGTGGATAAGAAAAGGAAAAAGCAACCAAAATGAGCACTAAATGAAGATGATCTTGTTGACTGCAAGAACTATCTTTGAAGACTTCTAAACAATCAGAAACTTCAGTTTGTTTTCAGCATATGCTCTCAGGGGAAGGTCATCTGATTCATATCCGTCAAATGTTGAAGCGATGAGTCACAGTCAAACAAATCACACTTTTCTAACTGTCTTTACACATACGGGAAGGAATAATCTCTCTTCATTTAAAAGGACTTTTTCTTTTTCTTAGTAGACAACACTCAATAACTTAGCCCCATGTTATCTGTTTTCCTTGAATTATGAATATTTATTCCTTTCCATATCCATAAATAATACATACTCTACAGTTGCTTCATTTTTCTCTTATGACCTTTATACACATCCTGTACTTTAAATCAAACTCTCTCATAATTACAAAAAGCTCTAATTCCCACTAGAAACTTAATTCAACACCCACAAAAAAAAATCTTTTCTTCAAATAATTGCTAGTATCAGATCTTATATTCTTTACTTCCAGTCACCCAACACTGGACATAAGAAGAAACACACTACTCCAGAAGTCACTGGTTTATGCCACAGCATTTGCAGAGTGATAAAATGTCTAAGTTTCTGTGCCTTGTGATACTAATCCCATGGCTGCAGTATTAATGTGTGAAAAGTGCCCACTGCATGCACAGCTCCCACAAAGCTGACAGGATACCGTGCAGATACAGCACCTGCTTTTTTGCTCCAGGAAAATCTCAGAAGCTGTGATTGCCCTTTTGCTCTTCCACAGAGATCTTTTTCTTCATAGAATCATAGAACAGGTTGGAAGGGACCTTAAAGACCACCTAGTTCCAACTCCCCTGTCATGGGCAGGGACACCTTCCACTAGACCAGCGTACTCAAAGCCCCATTCAGCCTGGCCTTCAGCACTTCCAAGGATGGGGCACCCACAGCTTCTCTGGACAAACTAGTCCAGTGTCTCACAACCCTCTGAGTAAAGAACTTCTTCCTAAATTCTAATCTAAACATTTCTCTTTCAGTTTAAAACTGCCCTCCCTTGCCTTATCACTGCCTGTGTAAAAAGTTGTTCTCCCTCTTTTTTAATAAGCCTTTTTCAAGTACTTCTTGCATGCCACTTGCCCCAGGCTGCACAGCCCCTGGGTGAGGCTTTACTTTGGCATTTACATTTGCTTTGCTTCCCAAGTGCTGGTGGGTGAGTGTGTTTCACCAATGACATTTGCAATGAATGGCATTTTGTGGAAGTATTGTGTATTCCAGCACACCAAGGTGCTCATTCCTGCTCCTCACTACCCTCCAAAATGTGTTGGCACAAGAGGTGGAATTCCCATTGGATAAGGAAGCTGTGTGAAATAGAACCTTGCAAAGCACCTCCCTTCAGACAAATCCCCTTCTGCCTGGGTTTGGTGTGCAGCCACCTGTTTGCTGCACCCTTCTGTGGGGTTCATGAGAGGGGAAGGCCCAGGGCTGGCTCTTGGGTGGTGATGGCTTGAGCAGATGAACTGCTGTTAAAGAAAAGCTTTCAGAAAGGTGTGCCCTGAACTGTGGCCTGAATGTAAAATAGATGTGTTTCCAAGACATGCTCAGGAAATTAAATTAACATTTCAGTTTGCATGGAAACTGAAAGTTTTTTCTCTCTTAATGTATACTAGAGTGCCTGAAGAGCAAATCTGAATAAGGCAACTATTTTAACAACAATAATTTCAAACTTTTTAAAAAATGCATTAATTTATATTTATCGCTGTGAATCACAAACAATGCTCGGGGGTTGTGCACAGGTATTCCCTCAGCTACTACGCACTAAGAATCTGAACTGCCGTCCAAACTCTAAACTATTCAGAGTTAGGTAAGTATTCCCATTTTAGAGAAAAAGAACCTTGATACACAGAGAATTCATTCAGAGCAATTAATCACAGGATGTATCTGGGGCCACAGCCAGATCTTCTGACTCACAGTGCTTCCTTTTTTGTTAAGAAAGAACCCCATACTTATTTTTCATAATTATGTCCTAGAATATTTGTTTAAAAAAAAAAAAGTTTAAAAAATTGATACAAACCTTAATGTGAGCCTGTCTATTAATTCCATTGCAACAAGCATGGTTTTTAAAAGTGTTAATTTTAATATCAATTATTTGTGTACTGAACAAATGTGCATCTCTAATATTTTAGTTTGGACATTTATATGAAATGTTTCTAAATTATCTTAAAAAGTTCCCTGAAACTTATCCTATGGGAGACACTGACATTTCATATTTTATTCTGAATTCTAAATGTTTGCATTTCTATGAGATTTGATTTCTAGGAGACCTGCCTGTGAAGG
The DNA here is from genome assembly GCA_035583155.1 of Acropternis orthonyx. Taxonomy (NCBI): domain Eukaryota; kingdom Metazoa; phylum Chordata; class Aves; order Passeriformes; family Rhinocryptidae; genus Acropternis; species Acropternis orthonyx. The sequence continues at coordinate 653,692 of JAWWEU010000158.1, read as the reverse complement.
GATGCCAATCTCTTTCCAGCACTTCTAATTTTGAATGGCCATTTTCCAAGACCAGAAGTAGTTGAAAGAGATTCACTGAAGTGCAATTTATAGCAATATAAAATATAAAGGGAAAAAAGGAACCCCCTCAAAGCTGTGTTTAACCATGAAGCTAATTTATGAGATATGCAAAAGATTTTTGTCTTTTTAATGCAAATGGGCAGGCTGTGTCTTTCCAGGGTAATTACAGAGCAGTTTTCATGACTACTCTCACTTAGGTCCTTTGGTCACTTGATATGAAATAATTATGTCATTTAGATACATGACTGATTTTGGAATGCCATATTATTTAGAAAAAAAAAAAAAGAAAAAAGATCTTTTCAAATCTGAAGTAATGATGTCATATCTTATGTCCTTCTACATTTTGGCACCTGCAACTTCAGTCTTAAAATGTGTATTATTTCCTACTTATAAATAATTAGCTAAACATAGCCCTGCTGTAGCCCCAACTTCATCTTTTTCACAATAGTCAGGTCCAAAAGTATTTGATACTGGGCATTATGACCTTGAGTATTCAATATCCCAAATATATATCAACACCAAGTACCAAGGACCAGGATTTTAAAAGCCATCTGAAAAAGGAGGGAGGATAAAAAAAGAGTAATCTGTGCACCCAAAAGGACAACTGAGCTCTTTTCAGAATTTAGCTCCAGCTATAGGTGTTGTGCTTTTGGCAATGTATTGTTTATTATGTTATACAAAATATTATCATATTTGATTGCAATATACCATGTGAATGTAAATTTCTCTGAAGTAGTTGTGTTTAAATTCTAGAAAAATTCAAACAAGTGATACTTCACCTGGAAAGGTAATAAAATCCATCCCACTGTCACTGTTAAATGTACCAGAGTGTAATGTGAGAACATACAGAGAACTTTGGAGATGTAATTCCTATGGCCCTAACTGCTGGAACGATGTCTATTCAGAGAAAAGGCTCTTGTCCCCAGTTTTCTGCCTGGCTGTATAAGTGATCTTGATGCAATGAATCCATATCTCATTATGTGAAAAATGTCCCCAAGATAAATTCTGAAGAACAGAGAAATTAGTGTTACAAATAACTTCATTTTCTTTCTTCTTTTTTTTTTTTTAAAGTTCTAGTAGAGTTACATGCTGAAACAACATGAGGTGATGTAATAAGCAAACTGAATATGATGCCACATTGCTTTAAAGCAATGGATGACTTGCCTTAATATCTTAATACTGCTGTGTCTGTAAGGGACACTTCTGGAGCCCCACTTGAGAGCTGCTTTAATATCAAGTTAATTCATGTTGATGGCTATTGCCTATTAGTCACCACTTCCAAAAGGAATGACAGCGACTGGATACTTAAAAAGAAATACTGCAGCTGATGATTTGCATTATGAAAAATGCCAACATCAGATCTATTTTGGTGTCCTTGAGAATCTGAGCTTGGAGAAAAGGACATGTGGAGTTCAGTGAGTGTGTGTACGTGGGCACAGAGAGCCCTTGTCTACTCATGGGTCCCAGCACACCTCATAATAGACAACCCTTCAACGTGTTTGGAAAGAAAGTCAGGAACTGCTCCCTCTGATGTGGCTGGAATTACAACACCACATAGGTTTTTGCTCTGTGCTAGTCCTGCACCCCTTGTTTCCCAGGTAATCTTCATTATTTAAGAGAAAGCTTCAGTGAAAGGGCTGGAGGGTGGATCCCTGTTTCAGGAGGACACTGTAGGGTAATGCATGGTGCCTAAAGGGTGGAATTCACAGCCTGAAATCTCCTACACACATCCCACCCCATCCAATGATTGCTCTGGGAATCCAGATGTGTAGGAAAGGGTGGCAGATGCCCCAGCCACCTCCTCCTCAGCTGGTGCTGCTCAGGTCTGGAGAGAAAAGGTTTTGGAGAAAGGCAGAATTGGGTCACAAATGAGTTGAAAGGACAAAAGCTTAATGGGCAAGGACTGACAGGATGAAATGAGGCTTTGGAGAATTGTTATCTTAAGTTTAGAAAGTTCAATAGTATTTAAGTAGGACTAAGATGTCCAAGTCAACAACTTTTCCTTTTTATTTTTATTGTCACTCATTGGTGTTATTACTGAGCTTATTTTTTTTGTATGGGTTAGGCATAGGGCTTGGATCTCAAAACCCACTGAAGAGCATAGATTACCAGTTCTTCTAATGATATGCACATGTAAAACATTTCAAAACTGCAAACACCTAGCAAGGCTTTATTAGTAATGTTAAAATACTAATTTCTTTCATCCTCTGGTCTTCAGAAGAGGTTCCTCCTTGAATTTATTGCAACCTTTTCAGATGGCTCATTAGAAACATTGTATTGAATTATTCTGTTTAAGAATTCTTTTGTAGTGGATGAATACATTTTGAGGTTGAATGAGGTGGGAAGATGTCTTACTGCTCATCCATGTGAGTGCCATTTGATTAGGAGGTGACACTTCACTAGAGAAGCTGAATGGAGTGATGTCAAGCTATGCATAGGTGTTAATTTGGGAAGGTCACCTGGAACTGGCTGGAAAAAAAGAAGTTTAAGGTATGGAGTTTAAGTAGCTAAAAATTTAGAACATTGCCTTTGTAGACTCAACAATTTACCAAGTTTAAAATAGAGTTTAAACTCATATTCATTAGTGATTCCACTAAAACCTGAGAACAATAATAAGGTAGGAAAATATCTTTCAGGACATCAAAGCTCTTTCATGGAATCTGGGACATTAAAGGGTTCCATAGGTTTCAAAGTTCTCCTTTAAAATATGCTGTGAAAATCATCCTGTCTCAGGAGAATGGTGGCTTAGACTGCTGACATGGGAGGGTTAAGTGAAGGAATAAAGTTTGCAGAGGAAGAAGTTTGTAATAATCCTGGAAAACAGTAAACAAAAATTGGTCGCTTTCCTCCATCATACTTTCCTTCGTCTCTCTCACCAAACTCCTTTTAGCACTCATGACAGCTGCAGAAATGTGGCTTTAATACACAAAATTAATTTTGATTAGACAAATGAAAGTATTTTAGAGTCAAATTTTGATATTAGTGCTTAGATATGCAAAGAGCATCACACTGTTTTAAGTATAGCAGAGTGCTGCTGAGAAGGTCCTGAGCAAGCTCCCTTCCTCCTTTCCTCCCACAGCACAGACAATGTGGTACCAATGCAGTGCCATGCACCCTGTGAATGTGGATTGATAAGGGATTCTATAAGCCACTGTGACATAAACAATAATGAGAACAGACTCTAATTAAGTCTCTTCTGGCTTTCACACTGATAACAAGATGTAGTTACTACTTTGTCGCTATTGTACTTTTTGTAACACTTTCTTAGAGAACTCCCTTAGAGAATTTCCCCCTAGGAAAAAAAAAAAGTGTTTTGTTCCTGCCCTCTGTGCATCAGTTGTCAGATTCAAGGATGCCTGCCAATGCAGCTCAGCCTTTTGTAGTCAGAAATTAATTTCCAAACAATGCTTTCCAACTCCTAGCTAATCTGTTGTATATTATTCAAACCTCCAATGTATGTAATTCCACGAGGATCAGTGTAGCCAAGTACACAGAAGCCTTGAGCTGGCATGTCAAACAAAATGTTCTCTCTTGGAAGTGAACACAGTTTCGTAGTGATTGAATAATTAGTGTTTTGAGTGTTCGCTTCTGAGGTTTTGCAGTGTATTCCAAAGTCTAATTTTATAAAGGCATCCTAACGCTTCCTGATTATGACTACAGAACAGCTGTTTTGTGTAAATTAACAGCAAGTGTAAAAGCCTGCCCCTGCTTTTAGTCAGCTGCATAAATCTCTTAAGTTTCTTTGGTCTGAGATTTTTTTTTGCCTCTCCTTCAGTGTACAGCATGACTTTCATTTCCACCAATTCCAATAACAAATTGGGTTTTAAACCTCCAGTGAGGTTGGTGGCTATGCAGGGCCTCTTGACATTCTCTTCTCCACTAAACCTAGACCAAGGTCACACAGATTTTATGTGGCTTGCCAAGTTCTTGCAACATCAGACCAATCCAGCAGTCTTTCTCTGGAATAAAGCTCATGACAGACTTGTCTGAGGAGTCAGTAGCCTTCCTCTGCTACAGTAGCTGGTGAGTCAACAAGATCAGAGAAGCTAGAGTGTTAATCATTACTTGGTCTTGGAGCTTAAATTCCCAATTCCTTACAGATCACCTGGACATTTTGTTTCAGGAGGCTCAGCTGCTCTGGGAACAAGGCTGACATGACTAAACCCCTTATGTGCTAGACCACCCAAAGTCTCAGAATCAAGGAGTTATAAAACTGAGTAAGAGCAGGCTGTTGTCCCAAACTCTGCTTTTGTTCTCTAAGGTGCTACTCTGCTATATGCTACTAGACCAAATTTCTACTCAAATCCTTCTCAGGCTGGCCACCCAACCCTGCTTTTTGCTAACGTGGAGGCTGCTCTCCCCTTCTATCTTGAGGAATGGCAGGGATGAGGGAAGCTGGAAGGTGTAGGACTCCTTAAATGAGCTTTACTATCAGTGTTTTAGTCTCTTTACATTTCAGCCACTAGCCTGCAAAAGCATCATTCCCTCCTCAAGCTAAGTGGATATGCATAGAGCCCAAGTTTGCCTCATTTCAGACAGTGGGGCTTCTCAAATGATGCAGGGAAGCAGGATTTGATGCTGAATTTATAATCAATACAAATGGATTATGTACCTTGGGCTAGTCTGATGAAAATTCATAGAACAGATTTAGAAGCTCCTATTATATACCAAGCACTGCTTTACCTCTTTAAAGAAATTAATATTTTGTCAATGTGTATCTTGAAAAATGGGATAGTGTCAAAAGTAAGGTTTTCTCCATCAGTAAAAACACAAATTTTGTAGGGAAAGAAGTGAAATGGCTTGTGCAGTAAAAACTGTAGTTCTAGACCACCTGAAAGAAACTTTGCAGCCCTTTCTTCAGCTGTATGACACTTGTACAAATATGCGCTAAATACTACAACTTAGTCAAATTTCAAGGCTTTGAAACTTGTGCAATACATTTAAGTTGATAATGTTGGGCCTTTCATTTCATCAGGAGAAAAACCTAAGCATCAACTTGGAGGAGAGGAGGCTCCAGGATGACCTTATTGTGGTCTTTTAGTACCTAAAGGCAGCCTACAAAAATCTAGAAAGGAACTGTTTATAAGGGCATGTGCTGACAGGGCAAGAAGGAATGTCTGTAGAATGACAGAAAGTAGGCTTAGATATTGAGAATAAATTCATTACTGTGAAGGTAGTGAGGCACTGGTACAGGTTGTCAGAGAAGCTGTGGATGCCTCATCCCTGGAAGTGTTCAAGGCCGGGTTGGTCTAGTGAAAGGTGTCCCTACCCATGACAGGGGGGTTGGAAAGAGGCGGTCTTTAAGGTCCCTTCCAACCCAAACCAGTCTATGATTTTGTGAACCTTGGTATGTGTTACAACCCAGGACAGACCTTGCTTGCTGGAGTGCAACAAGGAGTGGTCCCGGCTGCTACACACAGCATAGCGATCCACTACCCCTGCTGCCATCAAGTGAGCACAAAGCCACGTCTATGCTGAGCCACATACAAGGGCTGCTGCAAAAGAAGGGTCCCCATTTCTCTCCAGATTCATCCTTGGGGTGATAGCACACAGAGCATAACTCAAATTCTTTTGCTGTTATGATGACCTCTCCTTTGATTATTTACGTTACAGTCACAGCTGGAGGAACTGGGTACGGAGCGACCCCATCAGTCAGCCTTGCGCATCCTATAATGCAGCGCAATCTCTTGAGCATGAGAACTATTTTTTAATTAAGCAGTTAGAATACTGCATTATTTGAGGATCATTCAGCATCTTCTAATCCTTATTCGATTTAGCTTTATTTCACTAATGTGCCTTTCGCTGCTTATTGTTATCTTTCTCTTTGAATCTGCTTAGAAATCCATTTAGTCAGGGTAATTGCTCCTTCACAAGGCACTTCTCTGTAATGTTCAGCACAATGATCTCATGTCAAAAGATGATGTTAAAATAAAGCGACTGTCATGATAAAGTCTTGTTTAAAAAAAAAAAAAAGAGAATAGAAATCCACTATTTGTTCCTGCTTCTGATTATCCTCCATTACAGGTAATGAAATAATGCGAATAAAAGTTATAAGTATCATACTAAAGGGAACTCAGACTCATCAATAATATCAGAAATTACAAGCATAATCTTATTTAGATCCACATGTTGCTGCAGTTGGAACTCAGTCATCTGATTACAAGAAAGAAAAGGAAGCATCAATATTGCTACTGAAATCTGAAAGTAATTTTATTCCCAAATTAACAACATTGATGATGTACCTGCATATAAAATAATTCCTCTGCAGTGAACAGAAGGAATCTGAAGGTGCTGCCTCAGACCTTTTGTATCTGAAGGGCTTTTGTATTGTTAAAAAATGAAAATAATGGTAAATAAAAGGCTCATATTACATGGATGATTTCATAGCTTCTCGTTTGGGTCCAAAAAATGGAGCCTTGCTTTGGAGACTCCCATGCCAGTGGCCGGTAATAGTAATGGCATGTCCTGCAGGATGATTTCCACAGATGGTAAATGAAAGGGCAGCTCCTGACTCAGGTGAACTCTCAGTTTCGGGGTTCATAATGCCAGCCTGCATCATGCTTTTGTCAGGATATTAACTTCTCGTTTTAGAGGGGAGCCACTGATCTTGAGCAAAGGTGCCTGAAGAAGTGGCACAGTCTGTTTTGTATTATTTGCTTTGATTGACCTTTGTTTCATCCTGCATTTCTGCACAGATATGTAAAGCTTATGTTGGGGGGAAAAAAATTTAAAGCCATTACTCATATGCTTTGCAAGATTTTGTTGACTAGTAGCTTAAATAAATTCCATTTTAACAAAACTTCTTTGTTCTGATTTACACAAACTTGTTTAAACTCATCCATGGATCCAAGTTTCTGTGACTGAGACAGGAAGGTCTTACTCCAAACTGAAGTATTATTTTAAAGGAATCTGGTTAGATTGAGACTAGCAGACTAATTTATTACATCACATGCTGAATGTCCCTACTTGAGGGTGTTTTTGATTTCTTTACAGTAAACATGACAGTGCAGATGTCATAGGAAGCCTCCAGGAGTGACAGGAAGGATGAGTAACAGAGGTGTGTGCCTGTTTGTAAAGGCAGTGTCGCACTGAGTTCAACTCTCAGCGGTTGCATCCGCAATATTGTACATATTGTTGGGTTTTAAAAACCTGCTAGTTGTCACTGTGGCTCAATAAAGAGTCACGGTATTTTGGGTTGGCCTCAAACACCTGACAGGTTGACTTTACAGGGAGGGCTCAGAAGGGGAATAATGGCACATCCCTCAGCCACAACCTAGAAAACTCCATTCCTTGTTCCTGCACTCCGGACACAGACCTGTCTCTGCTCTGGTACACGAAGGGTAAATAAAACCAACCTTAAATGGTCACCAAAAATCTTATATTAAATAGTACGGGCACAAATTTCAGGCCTGTGCTTGTGACAGTGTAACATGTGGTGAGGAGGATTGGTTTTTCTCCATTTACCCTTTTTTGATTGTTTTTTGGTTGGTTTGGGGTTTTTTACTGTGGCATTACTCATGCCTCATTCTGGGAGGAGAAGCAGACAGCTACCCTTAAATAAGAGAGATTTGTTAATATAGCCATCACCTGATGCTAACAAGCCTGACAGGAACCTGTTTTTCATAAGTGTTCCTAGCTAGGAAAAATTATGGTGAAGGTGGTGTGATTCAGAGCCCATCTGAATTTCTTAGGTCATTATCAGCTTAGTTTTCAGGGCATTTTACAATACAGAGCAAGGCAGATATTAATGCCTGTGGTCAACGATCTACTTGTAATAGACAAAGTGCTACATGATAGTTTCATGGGAAGATTGATGCTGCCGTTTCTGAGATGTTGCTGACTCATCCATGGCATCTAATGGATGCACTTCCCTGAATTAATTCCTGCTTCCAGTTCCATAAATACGGCTAAAGTAAATGATTCCTCTTAGGAAACATCCTGTCTTAGTCTTAATGTCTCTTATTCCAATGGTTAATTACTCTTACTGTTAAACATTTGCATCTTATTTCTAGCTGAAAAGGGTCTACTGTCAGATTCCAGTTATAGCATATTATCTTTGTGTTGTTTTTTTCAAAAACCTGTTTTTATTTTGGAGGCTTTGTAATTAAACAAGCTTTTTTTTTCTTTTCAGTAAGATTTTAATGATAACATTACCAGTCTTTTCATCAGAGCACTTTTTTTCTCCCCAAGCATGATTCTTTTTACAGGAAAGAAGCATTTTGGAATTCTTAAAGCTTTTAAAAAGTATTGTGTTTTTTAAAGGAGTGGTAATGAATCAACTTTGATATTCTGAAAGTAAAAGGAAAATATGGATTTTAAGATATGGTCATGTGTTATACTGGACCAACTGATGCAGACTTGGGGGGGAAGGGGTGAGGATGTGGAATGAGAAATTGGACACATAACCATTCCTTGAGATGTCAAGAGGTTTTTGTGACCTGGTAAGTAGTCACTTGAACAAGAAATTACTTCTTACCTGTCATCCTTTTTTCTGCAATATTTCACAAAACAAGGATGGAAAATGCTATATGAAGAACACTTAAGTAGATTCTAGCAAAAAGAAAGTTCCTTTAAGAAAAATAATCTGTGAAAAAATTATGAACAGTGTCGTCCAGCTCAAAACTAACTAACTTACTAACTAACTAACTAAATAAAACATTTCTGTCAGGATAAAAATGTTGAGCTAGAGAAATTCCTGCTATAGTTGTCTCTCTCATCTTTCATTGTCTGAAGGTTTATTAAGCGAAATAAATACCACTAAATATATCCAGTAGTAAAGTATTTTTTAAAAAGAATATAAAACTTCAGTGATGGGGGGAAAAATTTAGTAGCCAAACATTATAGTGTTCTCTAACCATTTTGAGAAATGTCTTGACGCCCTCCCCTGTAGCCACCTCTGTCAATGTCAGAGGAGGCAGAAAAATTGCGCTGGGTGATCAAGTAACATTATTACTAAGAAAACAAACAAACAAAGACAAAACAAAACAGACCTAACTGGTTTTGTTTAAAATAAGGCAAAGAGATGTTGAGTCTTTCTCATTCACAACATTTACTATGTGTTTGACATTTGAGTTGCTATATTGCTATAGCTGGGAGGAGATGACTCCATCCTGAGGGGAAGGATGTTATTTCTACAGCTAATTGGCTGGCTGATACCTCAATTCATAAATCCCTGCTCCTGTTCTCATTTACCATGACTAAAGATCCCAACCATTTATAGCTGCAGTGAGGACAAGAATACTTATTTTTCCTGCTTTCTTTGAAGTTCATTCTTAAAAATCACTGAGATGTAAAATTCCTTTTAAACAGTTTCTTTTTTTTTTTTTAAACCCAAGCACAATTTAAAATACATATAATATCAAACCTTCCCTAAGAAATCTGTCACAGTGACTGAGAACAACTTTAATTAAATCCTCTTATTAAGTGAAGAAGTAATTTACATTCAGATTTCACCAGATGAGTTTAATGTAATTATACCAGGGATGTTACAAAAACTGACAGCTCCCCACAGCCTTATGATCACTTGCAAATTAGAAGAGGAAGAGCTCGAGTTCTCATTTCTCCTGTGCCTGATGCATACAGAAAGCTATGAGAGACATTTCCAGAGGAGGCCATACCTTTTTGGATGTTTTTCCTTGAAATTTCTTTCATGGTAATACCTGTCCTCATTTTTATTTTTTAAAATGCACCTTCTCTGCTCATTTTCACCCTATTGACTGTTAATGTTTAATTTTAAGACTTGAGGGGGTTTAAATTAAAAAAATTCCAAATGATGATCACTGAATATAAATTACAAAACAACTTATAATTACAAAAGAATAGATTATTATATTACTTATACACTGTAAAATTTAACTCAGAATACATATTTCCTCTAGATAAAAATTCCTTTATTTTAATTAGAATTGTTCCTCCCACATCTGATACAGTAACTTTGTTTCAAACTTAGACAAACAATTTCTTAAATCTACGTATAAGAAGCCAACTGAAACTTCAAAAAATTATTGGCTTATGATTATTAAAAAAGCCTTTCTCTAGTGCAGGAAAAAATGGGTTGATATGAGTTATTCACAGTTTTGATGTCTAAAGGAGCAAATTGTTTTACCCTTTTAGTGGTTAAAGCAAATCTCCTTTATCCAAGGCTGCCTCAAAGTCTAAACTATATGGAAAATTTAAGCCTGGTCCATCCAGAAGTTCCCTTTAAAATTGTGCACACTGCAGTGTGTAAAATGTTCTGGGACATCCATGCACTCATAGCACTCAGACAGACGAGATAACTGTGTGTAAAATAGGCAGGCAAGTGTTCAATAGGCCAAATATTGTTTTCAGTCCATCTGCTGGCAATGGTGCAAAGACACTTTTAATATCACATGTTGCATTTGTGAAAGTGGAAGAGACAGAAACAAAGTAAGAAAATGTTTTGAAGTATTCAGATAAGAGTGGTGAGATGATTAAATATTATTTTTATATTTACATGTTATAATAAAAGTCGTTTACTTCTAATCCATGGGTTACTGGCTATAGATTTCCTGCATAAGCAAAAATCTAGGCTGAAAAAGAGTTCTCTGAGCTACTGGTTCTCTCCTTGATTTCCCTGATGCACCACAGCAGGAATTTTCTTAGTAATATTTTATTCATTTTTTGCCTTCTAATTATCTTTGATTTTTCTTTTCCCATCTCTCTTTCCATGCTCTACCACAGAAAGTGACTTTGTGGTGAGCAGAGGGGAATTCCTTCAACATATTTCAGGGAGCATGAAATTCAACCTGGGATTTTGCTGCGAAGGCTAGAGATGAAAAGTGCTAACTGACAGAACCTGCTCGAGGGGAAAACGTTTTCTCACTTTGATAATGAAATATTCATAGCATAAGACTTTCCCCCTCTATAGCACTCACATGTCAATTTCAGACTGAACTTTTGTGATCTCTAGGAATGGGACCTTGGCAATGTCCCTCCTGTCAGGATTATTCGTGTCCACCCTGGATGTAGAAAGTGGTCAACCAGCCATGTGGTTACAAACTCCTACACCTGCGCTTTCCATATCTTCTGACTCGGAGTGACACGCTAAGATCCTTCTGCTACAGTCTTAATTTTCTATGATCATCCCCTGGAAGAGATCCCAACCTCAGCTCTTTAGCCCATGTGTGCCTTCATCCCTCTGAGAACACAGGCTGGGCTTTCCCAGGCATCACTGAGGGTAGGGAGAGCTACATGCTACATACACAGTCACCCAGTGATTTAAAAGGCAATCTCCCTGTGAAGTTAAATAACTAAGTGACTTCTAGTTATTTTTTCTTTGCCTGTTTGGTTTGGCTTTGCTTTACAAAGACAGCTGGGGGAGAAAAACAAATTTCTTTTGAACCAATGTCAACATAAACCAAACCAATCAAAAAATCAAAAATGAATCTCACCTTTTCATAACAACACAACAAAAATTTTAAAAAACACTTTCAGTTTTGGGTTTGGGGTCTTGGGGGTTTTTGGTAAAGCCTGAATTTTTCTGTCACGTACATTAATTTCATTAACTTCATATTATCAATTCAGAGGATTTATGGATGTCCTACACAGCATGTCTTCCAGGTATTGCAGCCCAGCAGAGGAGAAGATAAGCCTACAATACTGGAAGACCTGCCTTGATCTTGTTTCCTCCAATTGAGAGATACTGGAATAAAGTTACAGGTTCAGAATGCAGACTCATTAGCAGAGAGATTATATATTATATATTATTATATATTATGTATTATATATATATTATTAATATTATATTCTTAGTGTTAAAAATAACAAAATTATTCTTATTAATATATTATGTTCTATTCTACTATATTTATAAACATAGAAAATTATTTATTAGTCTTGTGCAGTATTAGACTATGCGGATTATTGCACTGCTATGCAGTATATAATCTATGACATGCTTATTACATGGTCAGAAATTCTAAGCTATCCCAAAGGGGCAACAGGAACATGTACATTAGCAACCATCAAATACAAAATAAATATGTTCACCATCAAAAATAATTTTTTTCAATTTGCAAACTATATTTTGTATGTATTTGTTTATATGTGTGGAATGAAGGTTGACACGCAAAATGTTTTCAATTATTAGGTGACATGATACAGTTCTGTATTTTTGAGCAGAAAGTTGTCCTACATGGATAATCTCAGTCTTTGAAAAAGAAATGAGAATATATAAAACTAAATGCTTGGTCTGATCCATGGTTCATTGAATTCCACTCAAGCAATGAAAATTAAATGCTCCACACTGCACTTTGCAAGACTCTTCCAATCTCACCTCAAGGAAATAAGTCAACTAATTTTTTGTGGTTTAATTTATGTGAGCAAAATTTCACCTCTATTGAAATCAATGGCACAGCCCCTGTGCTTTCAGCTGGCTGTAATTCCACTTCCATATGTACACTGTGACTGATGGTCTCTGCCACAAATAGCTCCAGGAAATGTCATTTATATATATTTGTGCAGTGCCCTGCACAGTAAAGGTTGGGCTTGGTTGAAGTGAGCCAATGAGCTGGTAACATAATATAAATAATAAATTATACCTGCTAAACAACTTTTTATAAAGGGTTGTGATTGTGTGGAAAGGAGATTTATATAGCATGAAAAAATAGTTTTTAATGACTTCCCTGTTCATTTTTTTAACATTCTTGCAGATTAAATTGACAGTTCAACATACAACATGTCTCATTTTCTTGATTGCTCAAGGACCTTACAAGAGCTACACATAAATTATTTTGGTTTGGATGTTTTTAATTTAACTGATCAAAAAAAGTTGACCTAAACATTCCAATTTGTTTGATCCTGAAAATGCTGCTATGGCCTCGTTTTGGGTTTGCTTCTTGCTCCAAGTCTTGAATAGATGTGTTGTTACTCATATTTCCTAAAGGTGATGGGTGAAATAAACTCTTTAGAAAACATTGTGACCTGGCAAAAGGAGGGGGTGAGATGTCTCAGTCTTATCTCTCGATCTTCTGACCCCTCAGTGGAAGAGAAACCCCCATATGGTGGTCACCACCAAATGACGCATTTTTCTTTCTTTCGCACCAGCACACCCAGCAAGAAAGGGGCCCCTCTCCTCAGTTTTGCTCTTTAAATCAAACTGCCAAGCTCCAAAGTAAATTGTAGAAATAAGGGAGGGGGGGAGGGGGAGGGGGGGCAGCATAAAACCCCCAAACCAACCAACCAAACCAAATCAAAAAGCCTACAGCTATTGCTTTGTCCAACCCAGAGAGACTATATTCAAGGGAGGAAGTCCACTATGTTCAATTCTAGATCATTTTACACTTTTTTCCCTTGAATTTAAATACTCGGCAATAAGTCAGGTGGGGCTGAAGGATGACAAGGAAAGAGCCCCACATTGCAATGCAGTAAAACTAGCATCTGGAATTTGAGTAGCCAAAAGGGAAAGAGGCACTGCACAGAAATGTCTTTGTGTTGATCAGTGACCAAGACAGACAACATTATATATATTTCTTAGATTTACCTGCAGAAATATATCCCTAAAATGTTTATTTTTGTTGTCTCACTGAGACACTGTTGTGTAAACTTGCAGAAACAGACACAGAGACTGGCTCTGAGAATTCTTTATGTCTTGTAAAGAATTTAAATGCTTGTTACTGTTTATTGGTTTTGACCAATATAGGAAAAAGCATCCTCTGAACAGACTTGAATGCTGGATGTTGTGATTAGATAGAAGCGAGGACACCCTTTGTTATTGTCCTGCAGTAACCAACAACATGCCGTGAGTGTCCTTTCCTATGTAGCAGCCACACCTGAGATAGAAACTTCTCTTGGCACAATAATTTCAGGGGATAAGAACCTTGGAAATTTTTTTTTATTAGACAAGAGGCAACATATGCCAAACCCACATCATAATGGTGATTCTAAAAAATACTATAAAAAATCCTGGTTCAAGAGCTCTTCCTTCACATGTTGTTTTGCCTTGGGATTCGTATAAACTATAGTGAGAAGATGTGAAACCTCTCTTTGGTGTTATAAACTGCATATGTACTTGGATATTTGGTGCTATAGGTACCATAAATGAACATTATTAATTTTATAAATTAACATTATTATTTTACATTATTTTCTACTACAGGTAAATTCCATACTTCAATGGTACTATCCAGACACATTGCATTACCTTCAAATTTAGTGCCTTTCTCCTCTGCAGACAAAAAGTCTGACACTGACATTTGCAAAAAGTTGTTAAGGCCTCAGAAGCATGACTTGGAAATTAAATGAGAACATCAGGAGCTGGGGGGAGAACTTTAGACACTTGAAAAAAAAGTTACTAGCAGTATATAAATGTCCTTCCTCCAGGTATGCTATTGTTTTATCAAGCACACTTATTAGCTGTTTCCAGCCTCTTCTTGTCACCTGTGGCAGCTTTAACCTTATTCTTTAAAATGATACTGTGCTAAAATCAAACTGCCTACTAATGTGGCTAAAAACCTACACTGTGTGGTTTCTAGCCCATTTTGTTACGTTTAGAGATTCATCAGTTAAAACAACATCCCAAAAAGATAGCATTTGGTTCTTGAAATTTAATATTGTAAGCGTGGGGAGAGTCATTATTGCCTGACTTGTGGCACCCCTCATCTCTCATTCCCCTCAGAACTGCTTTTTCCATCTGCACTTTCTCTCGGTGTCTGCCTGGCAATATTACTATTACTAGAGCAGCAGATTACAGTTTCTGCTTTCCCCCAGTCAAGAGCAACCTCCAGACCACTCTAACCAGACAATAATGAAGAATAAATGCCTAATGTCCCAATATGGTAAATTAGATTAAACAATTGAGCATATCCAAAGAAATTAAATGTAGCCCAATACCTCTTAATGGCTTGGGAAATTGTAGGGGGAGGGGAAACTTTAGATCCTAGGGACAAATTTTGATACATTAATTCACATATGAGTACTACCTTAACCTGCTGTACTTAAAGAGAAATGTTGAGAAATAAGGATGTCAGATTCAGACTAACAGAGCATCACCTACCCGTCCATTTCAGTGGGTGTTTTCTGCGTTAGCATCAGTCACGTACAACTGTTCCCAAGGTGTTCATCCCCACTCCACACCATTGCTCAGTGTTGACAGCAAAACCAACTCAGAGGAAAAAGGGGACCTGGGCACCAACAAATGTTGACCATCAATTTTTGGCTCAGCTTTGTACCCAAGGCTCATAAATGCAAGCCTGAGCCCCAAAACACTGCTCTGGGCTCAGGTGCCCCCTTGGCACCCTATGGCTTTGGTGGGAAAGAGAAGGAGTGGCTACTGGCTGAGTGTTCAAACATGAGTTGTGGGGGGAGTGGTGGTGGTGACTGTGCTCTGCTTCAATCATTAAACCTCTCTGTGCTTGGGCTTACAAGAAGATATTTGGAGCTAAAAAGTGCTCTCCTTCTTAACTGCCTTCTTTCCATGCTCACTGGAGGCTTTTGGATAGTGTATGCATATCTTTCATCCCCTCCCTTCCTAAGGAGGTATTTAGTCCTAACTGCCAGATGTTTACTTGACTTTAGGTCTTTCGGTGAACACAAAACCAGGCAGGGAAAAATCTACTGGCAGGATTTCATCCTAGATGTGATGATGTTACAAATTATCCTATTTAATTTGTGTGTGTGTGTGTGAGTAATAGAACAGGAGGAGTTTAGAAAAACAGTCCTGGTGAGGAACTCTTAAGTAATTTTTTTAACTGAAAGAGAACAAAACAGAAACCAAGACAAAAAAAAAAAAAATTTAAAACACCCACCAAGCAAAACCCAAAAACCACCACCAGAAAACTCCAAAAACTTTAGAAGCAGGATGGGAAATGTTTTTGTTTTGCCCTTTGTAAAGTCTCCTAGGTTTGCTGCTAAACAATTTGGTAGGAAGCAGAAATAGTCCCTTTTTAGAAATGGAATCAGATACAAAAAACAAGAGGGTCTTCCGCCATTTTAAGGATGAAAATAAATAATCTTTTAAATCCTGTAACACTACAGTTTTACTTTCCTCAGATGGCTGGGTGCATCACATTTTTCCACTTGCAGCTAATCCACAGGGTTTGTAAGAATTTACCACATTGGTGCAACAAAGCCAGTCCTTGACCTGCAGTGTTAGAGGGGGCCTGTAGTGGAGACAGTGGGGTTTGAGCTGTATCAGTGGTAAGTTTTCTGTGGACTTAACTGGATTTGCACATTACAAATGTTTGAAACACTTGGGTCTGAGCTCTCCTGGGGAACATCTATTTGGTCCAATATGCCTGAAAGTAGAAGTTCCTCAAATTAGCTCTAAGTGCGTATAAAGTCTCGTTCATATCCTGGAAACAAAGTGCACAGGGTATTAAGTACTGTGTTCAGAGCAGTTCTCATTCCAGTCATCATTTATGGATCTGTATTTTGATTTCCAATGGCTGATGCAGACATACAGTCAATTTCTGCCCAGAAACATAAAGTACTGGAAATTTCAGAACAGTCTTGTTTTAATTGGGGAAAAAAATCCAAAAAACCAAAATTACAACAACTGCAACAACAACAACAACAACAAAACAACAACAAAAACAAACAAGGAAAAAAACCCACAAGCATAGCCTACCTTTGTGGGCCAAAATATTTTCATTTACTTTTCTGGTTGATGCTAATGTGACTGACGATTTGAATGTTAAATCCTATTAGCCCCATCTCCTTTTTTTTAAAATGTTTGTTCACTTGACTGTGATGGGAACAGACAGGAGATGTGAAAAGAACCTTTATAAATGCATTTTAGTGCTAAAAATGTTGCATTAGCAATTTTACCTGCAACCAGATATCCTAGGCCTGTCTCACCAGTACATCTGGCTCTGTTTCTTTTGTCCAAATCTAATAGCTACTGATAACGAAATGAAGAATGTGGTGATTGTTATTACTTTTTTTTTTAAACAACTAAATTATAAATACTGATGGACCTAAGTTTGATTAACCACAGATTCATCCTTTTTAAAAAATTTTCTTGATCTCTTGGCTGCCCTAAGAAGGTAGAAATCTGTGGAGCCACTGTGCTGTTATGCTGTCTGAAACAGGTATCCCCCAGTAAGTTGTACTAACTGATAATCAACATTTTAAATTTCATTGTAGCTACTATGAATTTAATTTGTTAATGCTTCCATGAACTATTTTAGGTATGAAGGTAAAACCTTGTGAATTTTAAAATGCTGCGAGTTTTCTTTCTTTAGAAACATTAAGAATCTATTTCTTCTTTAACTCAGCCAGTCATCTAAGCATCCCATATTGGAATAATTCTCTTCAGTTAATGTCTCACAGTTTACAGGCTTTGTTCCCCTCTAGTAGTATGAAAGGGGATTGTTGGGGTTCACATGGAAAAAGAACAGTATTCTCAGAGCCCAGAGTGAGTTAAATCCCCCAGCAGGTCAGAGGCATTTGTGGATTATTATATAAACAGTGACAAGGATCAAATAATTTGCACTGTGGGCTTTCACACGCTCTAGGGAAATTGCTGAAATTATTAAAAAATATGGGAAATCCTAGCAAGTAATCCATCGCCTTCCCAAATGTTTTTCTCCTTGCATTTAATTCCATGCAGATGTGGGAGATATGTAGAAAAGATGCTTATATTTGAATCTCTGCTCAAAGGTGAGTTCAATTATTTTTTTATTTTTTAATATTCTGCCACCTATTGGTAACTGTAGGTGCTTGAGATGGTGCACATGGCACAGTGATATACAGAGCAGCCAATGTAATCCATGTCCTTGTCTCTTCTAATTAAACAGGATCATTTGCTCTTCTTCCCATGTAAATTACTCTGCAAGAGTTCCAATGGATCAAATTACGTCAGGGGAAACCACCAAAGCATTAAAACAATTCCACTGGTTTTTAGGTGGCCTGAAGACAAATCAAACTTTCAGATTTTGGACTTTCTTTCTCCCTAGAAATATATCTTAAGTACTGGAGCCTTTCCTACAAGATCTAATATGAACACTTCCTACAAATCCTATGTGATAACATACAGGAGACCAACTGAACTCCTGTCCATTTGTAACTAGAGATATTTCTTTATTGTTTATGATGTACATTGAATAGAACTGGATATCCATTATGCCTGGAATATAATTAGAGAACTCCCTAATTCTGTGGAATTCATATAGACTCATATCAATCTTGATTAGCTGTTTATTTTCAGAAGCTGAGAAAATTTTACTTCACCTTGAGGGAATCCTAGATGAGCTTAATATTTGCTTGTGGGTTTCAAAGATGAATGGGAAAATTCCAGTGATTTTGATTTGGTGTGTTTATTATCTGTTTACTTGCTCAGAAATCCACTCAATCAAGCCATACACAATGTTATCTTTGCCTCATTTGTAATTCTAAATCTGTAAGATTAACATAATCTTAAAGATTTCATTACTATAGAAGCGAGTGACATAAAAGGAACATGAACTGCTCTGTTCCTCAGAGTTTGTTACTTGGTGTTAATCTCCCTTTAAAGACTTTTATCTATGAACGTGAAACTTGAATGTCTAAGCTAGCAGGTATGGAGGGATTTGATCTATCCAGGATATGTTGGATGTTGAGTATCTTCAGAAAACAGAAAGAGAGTAAACAGCATGAGAAGAAACAGAGCATTGGGGCAGGTAAAAATAGGTCAATATTTTTATTTTTGGATGTGAACCAAGAATTCCAGTCTAGGATTAAATTGAAGACATCAGAAAGGGAGTCACAAAGAATGGAAAAGATGAAAAACAATCAGAAAAGGTGCAAGAGTAAAGCAGAGTGATCAACAAAAAGGTGAGCTAAATAAAGAGTCCAAACTCTGACTGATAAGGGCAGACGTGGAAAGTAGAAGGTCAAAGTGTGAAAAAAAACGAGGAACTCTTTGAAGGAGAAAAATAAAGATTAGAGTGTGACAAGTGAGTTACCAGAAAATAAAGGTGAGAGGTAATTAAAGAATACTGCTGAGGAGCTCATGAATGTACTTCTGTCAGTCTCCTCTGGGAAGGCTCCTGAGAGGCACCAATTTCCTCAGGCAACAAAGATGACACATTCTGGGACTGAGGTGCTGCTTTAATACATTTTGCAAAAAATAGATCAGCTGTGGGATAACAGAACACCAAAGTAAGACAATGAAATAGCTGAGGGCTTGGACTTTGACTCCAGAGGAGATTACGTATAAAGCTTTAAAACATTCCTCTGTAAGGAAACAATACGTTCTAGATACAGTGGCCATAGTAGATACATTTATAATGTAAATTAAAATGGTGTTTTTCAGGGTCCTGTGAAAGGAATGATGACCTAAATTAAGTATAAGTTGGTGTACATTACTTCTAGGAAAACCTGTAAAATCAATCATTAGAAGCGAATGTTTAAAATGCTTGGCAGGGAACATGAACTGAAAGGAAAACTGGCCTCTGTCTGGAGGGGAGATGTGCCTCTTTAATATCTTGATTTTTTATATTCATAGATGACTGTTAAGGAAGTAGAGAAAGCATGAAACAAGAAGTAAAATGCTGTTAAGTTTAAAGAGGTTAGTGGACAGAAAACAGAAGCTGCTCTACATCTAGACCTGGAGAGCTGTCAGCAGTGGAATGACCCTCAAAGCAGCTGACAGGGAGATCTGGGGGGCTCCTGACTGTGTCCAGCTATTCTAAGAGAGCCAGTACGGGCACAGCTTCCCTGGCAGGGCAAGCTCCATGGTGGCCTCAACTCACAGACTACACTGCCCATCAACCCTTCCAGCTACTGACGCTCACAAGGCAACTCTATTTCCATATCATACAAGGGCATGAAGTTCCTGTGGCCAAGCCAAACTTTGTACAGAAACACGAAATTCTGGTGTAAATGCCCAATAGACTTTCATTTCTGGTGTTAGCAATACCCCTAAACCTTCTCTTTCACTCAGTTGCAATCAAATTTCCTGCACTGATCCCTGATCCAAGCCTGCAACCGGTTATCTGTCGATGCCAGAAACTCGTGCTTGGTGCTCAGGTTTCCTCTATAGTAACTCAGGTGCCCTTTCCGAGCTGGCCACCGTAACTTTATTCTTCATGGAACATTTCCTTGTAGATTTGTGGGAAAATAGAGGTAAGCAGCTTGCTTGGAAAGATCTGTGGGAAATCTGGGCTCCTTTCAGACCCATGGACCCCCCAGAAGGATAGAGAAGGTGGAGCAGAAGTCCAGGAGCTCCACAAGAAAAAACGAATGGGTAGAAAATAGCACTGGGAAGGTGTTTTTGGTAAATGCACATCACTGTGCACAGGAGGTGGTTTCTTAGTTGACGAGTAGTCGCTACTCCAAAGACAGACTCGTGATGCAGTGTAGTCCAAAGACAGACTCGTGATGCAGTGTAGTATCAATCCCCACATCAACATAATCTCAGTTTAGTTACATTCTGTTTGGTATTGAATAGCAACCAAAAGGGATGAGAAAAACAGGGGATATAAATCATGTGGGGGAGAAACTATAAATACATGATTTTATTTAAGAAATCAGTTAGTTCCTTTCTTTGAAAGTGCCATTTTTATTTCTTGTCACCAAACGTGAAAAGAGACAGCTGAGGTAGAAGTGATTTAGGAATGAAGGAGAAAAATTATGGGCTTTCACACAAAACTAAATTCATCTAGAACTGACATAACAACACCTTTGGATACTTTACAATGAATTTAGAATGGCAACTGGGCTGTCTTGGTGGAATGCAATTCTAAAGTCAGAAAAGAAGAAGAGATAGGTAACAAAAAATAAAAAAAAAAAAAGTGAACAAAATCCTTACCAACTTCCTATTAATTAGAAGCTTAAAAGATAAAGAAAAAAATAAAGTGAGGAAAATTTGCCCTTCCAGAACATACACATTGACAGATAAACAGAGCACAGACAAATAAAACGGGCTCCACCTGCACTGTGAAAAGCCATTATATGTTTTTAGATATCAATCCTGGTGATCCCAGCAAGTTTACATATTTATACAAAAGTGTACAATGACGTTATCAACTGGCACTTTTTCGTTCAGCTGCCATTGAGCTATTCAGTCATTTTGTTACATCCCAGAAGCAGCTACCAGACAAATTCCAGTTAAACACACTATCCTGTGAGCAAGCTATTCATGATACTTTGAAATTCACTACAGACCTGCTCTTAGCTTGCTACATGCATGACAGTTGCAGGATCTCTCAATCCTCTGGCTATTGGAACTGAAAACAGAACTGCAGTTGAGATTGATTTTGTCACTGGTGTTCAGACTGTGGGACAGAAGCTTCCTTACTGCAGTTACTTTGGTACTGTACATACACTAGTTTGTGAATTCACTTTAAAATGTATATTCACATGCAGTAAATGTAAACTCATATTCTGTTTTATGCAGAACATCCAGGGCAGAGAGTGCCTCTGCTGACCCATCTGCTCAGCAGACCACACAGCAACTCATTTATTTCACCGGCAAGGGGAAGAGAGATCGTGGAAACTAAAGACCCAGCACATGTTTTCTTTCTCTCTGCTTGCTTTTATCCAGTTTCTCCTGTAGTTCAAACAAGTTTGTCATGGGAGTAATGAACATAGCCTCTGACACAGGCTAACCAGGCCTCTGCAGCTTTCATTCAGTGATGGTGGAAGAGCTGATGCTATGGTCATGTGTTCCCATTTTGGTGGAGAGACTGCAAGTAATACTGCAAAAAACCTATTTTCCTTCCAGAAGTTTCATGGAAATGGTGGTGTTTAGAGGGGGGGGGAGGTTTTTGGACCAGACCTTTGGTAAGCAAGAGCGGTAGTGCCAGTCTGAGGCTGTAACTCACCAGCCAAGAGCTGCGAAAAAGCCCAGGTTGGCTGCTGTGCCTATCACTCCCACCCATGGGGTAGAGCTGGAGAGCTGGGAGGGTGAAAGCATACATGGGATCAAACACTGTCGGACATGGCGCTCAGGAGTGAGTCCAAACACCTCTCATGGCAGGAAGGGCCAGGCGAGCTGAGGAAAAAGACTCCTCATAGGCTTTCTAATGCTCCCATTAAAGGAGGTGCAAAGAGAGAAGAAAATGCCATAATTTCTTTATTGAATTTCAAAGCCAACCTGTGGAATTGGGGTGTACAGGGAGTGCACCAGAGAAAATTGCTCCTGAGCAAAATGGATGCACTTGTGATAGTCTGTGACAAAGTCCCCCCGTGCACCAGCTGGGTCACCTACAATTTGTGCCACACAAACCTTCTGCAGGTCATCATGGGCTGTGGGCCACCACTATGCCAGCAAACCAGATGGAAATGGGCACAGGGATGAGGGCCAGAGCACAAACCCACCTTCCAGCATCCCTTCTGGTACCCTCTTCTGATGTGCCAGGGCATGGATAGAGAGACAGCAAGGGTTGTACTTTTGAAATTTTATTTTTCTTATGTAATAACTTTCTGACTGGCTTTGCATAAATTAACTGACATTATTGTGTATGGCACTTTGACCTGCTTTGGTGAGCTAAATAGTCTGCCTACAAGCAACCACCTATTTTCAGCTGGATGAGTTGGTCATCATGCGCATGCAGCTGCTTACAAATACCTGTATCACAGAAGACTGTAAGAATGATGCTTTGAACTGTGTTCATTCCAGAGAAGTCAGCTCATAAGATGCATGTATGGATTAAAAAAAGAAAAACGCAAAAGAAAGGTATGATTATAGCTCTTTGCAATTCTCTCTTGTTCAAATCTCACCTGCAGACATGTCTCAGATACATTTCTCCTGCTAGTTGTCTCCCTTACACTGTTTAAATGTACAAATATTTTTGGCTCAGCTTGGAGCACCACGATTAAAGTTGCTTGATATGGCCCAGTAAGGACCATCTTTATCTCATTCTTAACTTTGGAAGAGTTTTGTTTCTGGGAATGATATTCCCCCTGCTGAGGAGCACATCAAGAAGATTTGTGTATGTGTGTGAAAGAAATCAGGATAACCTGTGGAGTAAATATAGTGGGAAAAATATTGGTTTAGTACTTTATTTTTGTTCTATGAAAATTTGTTTCATTTACAATATTTTCCTGGTTGAGAACAAGAATTCAAAAATTGGCTAAGCATTATTTGGTAAGTAAGCAGGTCTGTCAACCTTGTGGTGATGATGTTCTTTTAGCCAGCCTCATGAAAATCTGCTGAAACTTGTAAATAACTGACTTGTAAATACCAGGAAAATCTGTTTGCCTGTGCTCAGCAGCACGTGTGAGGCAGTGGTGAAGTTCTCTGCAGCACCTCTATGCTGGGCGGAAGGGGCTGTGAGAGGTTGTCGTCCAGTTCTTCCCCATCAAGTTCTCCTACTGTAGCTTCAGATTTAGTAGTCGAAGTAGTATTTACGCTTTGCCAGACCTTAATGCTATAAATAACCCAGTGGTGAAGGTGTGCTACAAGTCCTTGCCTGAACCACTTTGACTTTCTAGTCAACAAGATGAGATTTGGATTTTGAGCTCTGATTTTCTAAAAGTCCAAAAGAAAATATCCAAAGTTTTTGTTTCCTTCTGGCTGCTCACCCTGCTCGTGATTTTCCTGAGGAAGCTGAATATGCCAACAGGTGTTTTTCATCGAGAAGAGCAGTTTAAGACTTATTGTCTTTACTATAATTTTTGAGAAGGATTTTTTCTTTCAGTAAATCTGAGGATTTAAAGTCAAGTCATCACCAATAACTAAATATTGTGCTAATATCTTATTCTATATATTAACTGTCAATGTGAAAAGACAACACTGCTGTCGGTTCAATGCAGAAGACGTCACACTCACTATAAAAATAAGTCTGAAAACAACTGAAGAGAAGGATCTCATTCTTTTGTTTTTGTGATTCTCGCATCACAAAAAACCAGTGTGATTTTCAGGATAGTTATAGAACTTGCTGGTGTGTGCATTTTGCAAGACAGCTGAATATTACAGGAATTCTAATTGATTTGAAAAGTGTCACCAAGGATGTTCTCTCCTCTGTATTTTAGATATGAGCAGTGTAGATCAAGTCACAGTATCAGCAGAGGAAAATTTGAAAGTGAGAAACAGAAACAGATTAGAATAATTCCACTTGTGTTGTAATACTGTGCAATAACCCAGATAGTATTTTATATAAATGTAACCATAAATAGAATATAAGTAAAGTCTGTCTAAGTTTCTCACCTGCACAGTAAGAGATGGAGAGCCAAGATCAAGCCCTAGGCCTTAGATCCAGACTCTCAAGCAAGCCTGAGTTCCCAGCACTTACATCACAGTTACCAGTTCTTTTGCAGACACAACAAAGCTCACTGAAGAGGCTCAGGGAGTATAATCATGAGTTAAACCAGGCAGGGCATTTTTGGAGGGAGATCCATTGATTTTTTACTGTTCTAGCAGTGCCACTTCTCAGACACAGAGGTGACAGTTCCAGCTTCCTGCCATGTCCCTTGAAATAGGGTTTCCAGCGATAGCAACTGTGCCTGGTGCTCAGTTGGGTGTAATCCCCCCATGCTGCAATTATCCCCAGTACAATGGGGATGAGTACAATCCTCGCCTGCTGTCATCTCCATGTCTGTCTGTACCAGCCCTCACTGTAGGATTCCAAGCCTGGCTGAGCCTCTACATGATTTGGTAACACAAACAAGCATAGATTCATCCTTTATTTATGAAAGCTAACAGGGGCACAGCCACCTCACAGACATTTTAAATCCTCTTAATATTTGCATTTATTAGATTTTAATCCTCAATGTTATAGAGTTCATATAATGGATATGGACATAAAAGATAGGGAGTTCTGGTCCTTTCATCTGAATGGGAGAAATCTAGAAAACCAAGTTTACTGCTCGGATTCCTAGCACTTCCCTGCCGCTGTACAATTGCAAGGTGCACGCATTCACTCTTATAGTTTGTTTGCTGAGCAGTCTCCAATAACGTGTCAATATGGAAAAATCTATAGTGGGGTTAGGAGGGTTTCTGCAGCTTGTATATCTTCTTTCCATCTTTTTAATTTGAGAAATAGCAGAAAGGGAGCTAGTGGTTGAATTAGAGGGATAAAATGGAATTGTGCAGTCTGGTCATTTCCTTATTGAGTGGCTGTTGCTGTCAGCATTGTGTTTTCTACTTGTTTCAGCTGATCCTGGAAGCTTTGAGGGCCTTTCTGAGTGATTTACTTTCAGGCATTTCTGCTGAAAAGCAACAGTTTCTTCTTATTTTTAGCTTCTCAGTTCTTTACAGAGAGCCTGTTGAAAGGAGGGATTACCTTTTATTTTTGAGTTAAAATAATATTATGAAACAAAACTGACCTGGTATCTTGAATGAATGGATAACTGTGCAGTACCTGAAAGTGTGAAGATTCTCAAGCCCCAAGGAATTACTGTTGTTATGCTATTTCTTATATAGGGCTACATCCTGCCTTCCTCATTAATTGAACACAACTGCTAAAACATCCTTTACAATAAGCACTTCTTCATACCAGACATATTTCCTGGATCTATAAAACAGCTTTTAGAAAGAGAGAACTGTATTTAAGACATTAATATAGTTCCACAAAATGATGCTTGCTGACATATGGAGCACTTTTTGAATAATTCACTTTGAAATTAACACTATAATACCATTTACCTTTAAAGTCCTATTTACTGGAGCTGCAAAGAATTGTTCTCTGGAGATGAGGATATCGGCAAACACCAGACTTCCAGAGCTTCTTTGGTTTAATAAAAACGGTCAGATGAATTCATGCAACGAAAACCAGTAAGCAGTGAAAGAGGTAAAAATTAGAGTGAATGAGTGCCAGCCTCTCCTCCTCCATCAGAATGTGCATGTCCAGGCTGCTGGGCTTGGCAACAAAGGTCTCTTGCAGAGGTCCTGCCCTCGACTGCACACTCCCGTGCGAGAGATTGCTCCCCCCTTGGTGTGGTGACAAGGCTTCGTGGGGGGACTGAGCCGTAAACCGGCTCACTGAAGTGATCTGGGTTAAGTTTAATCCTTAGAAAAACAGGGATTATTTCAAATGCAGAGCAGTTTCACACTGTGATTTGCAGGGCCACCCCCCAGGCAGCCAGCCAAGCCCCACTGCAGCTCGGAGATGCCCGCCAGGACCTGGCAAAACTCAGCTGGCATCCACCACCCCCTCCACCAAAACTGCAGGCAGGGATGTCCCAGCCTCCCCCATCGGGTGCAAGCAAACCTACTAGGTTAAAAGTTTGTGTTTATCTTTCTTTTTTCTCTTTCCCTTGCACCTTTCTGCCATGCCTGGACTTGATGGTGTGGTTAAGGCAGAAGGAACAAAGAGGCTGCAGGAACTTCTGCCCTTTAAAATCTGTTGCAAATTCCACAGTCAAACATTCACAACAATGTAAACTCATACAACATAGCTGCAATTTGATTTTCATGCAATTCATTAATTACTTGATCATTAGGCAATCTGGCTATAAATAATGAGGAAAACAATGGGATCTTGGTGGAGTGCTTCGCTTTTGATTTCAAAACTTTTAATATGAGTTTCTCTGATTGACAACAATTACTATGGATGTTGACTTTTGAGGTAGAGTGCTAAATGTTTTATTCATTCAGCACCTGTTTAGCACTACTGGCAACAATGTTTTTGGTACAGTCGTATGATGTTTGACTGAGATGACTCTGTCAATGAGGATAGCCCAAGCTGTAGTTGATTTTCTTTTTCTGTAATAAGACTACAGAGCAGAAAGATATATGCATTTCCCATAACAGTTCATTCTGACATTGCTTTTATTTCCCATTTTGCTTAGCTACAGTATTGCCAGCCTCAAATAGTCAAAATTTTTGAGTTTGTTTATAAGAATATGGGGATTAGTTTAACTTTATATACCTGTAAATTTTATTTTCTTTAGTAAACTCTAAGATATAAAAGGATAAGGTGGAAAAGTTATTTAGAAGCATGTAGGTTGAGTTATTTGCTTAGTCAGAAGATTACAGGAAGAGGGACCTTGCCCTTCCCTGCCACTGTCATCTGAGGCTGCTGATAATCTGGGAAAGCTGGCACCGCTCTAGCGCTCAGCCTGGAATAACCTGTATAGAGAGTCTTATAATTTCATTTGGCTGAAATGTAAACCCATTTATCTGTGCTCCCTTTCAGGTATACCAGTCACAGCATACCTTGGCAAGAGTAAGAAATTATCGGTTTCAAACCACTAATGGGTTTTTGGTTTTTTTTTTAAGGAAAAAACAGCTCTGTTTTTAGTGGGAATCACAATTTCTGCACCCCTGTATGAGCAGAGAAATGAATAATAACATCTAGATTTGTCTGAATTCCATATATCCCAGAGGTATCAAGTTTGATTCCCTCCCTTATTTACAATGATACAAGGAAAGCATTTCAATTCTCCAAATGCTCCCTCATGTGGCTTCTTAGTACTAATACTGAAACATTTATGTGTTCTCGGAGATTACAACTCTATGCCAGGAAATAGGCTGAGACAACATAAGAGGTATTTCATGTGACCTTTGACATTAGAAAATGATGGTTCCGGATCCTACATGTAAAATGCTTGGCTTTTATGTTGTTAAATGAGCTGGAATGCAGATACGTGTGCTTGTGCCCCTGTGTTGGGGGAAGGGAAAAACCTGAGCTTTGATCAGGCTTGCCCACTGGATTATCTCATCAGGCATCATGGCAATAAATAAGGGATACAAGTCTGAAAATTAGGGGACTACTCTGGTATAATATCCAAAGAAGTGGAACTCTCTTGCACGATATGCGAGAAGTGAACTTGCTTAATGCACAGCCTTGCTTCCACAACATTTGGGAGGAAGTAAATACAGAAGTTGAATAGACAAAAGGAGATGGAGAAAGGTAAATGTGCTGTTGCTCTGAAACTGCAACAAGGAGAAGGATGTCTTTCTCCTTTACCACAATTTGGGACATGCTCCTTTGACCTCTGACACTTCCAATTTGGTTACAATGTGGGAAGCAAGTGCTGAACCTTGGTGAGCAGGTGGTGAAGCAATTTGTGTAAGAAATACACTTATTTCCATTCATCTTAATTGCCTAGTCATCAAATGACTTGGGTCAGCATGGTTTCTTTTCTCTCCTTTAATGATAACTCTGTGTCAGTGCTATTCCTGGCTCTGCCTTTCCCTGTGCTACTGCTGGCACTGTGTGAGAAGCAGGGACTCTACTTGTGGGCAGCTTAACCTTGGGAGGTAGGAACAGATGCCACAGGGGCTGGGGACTTCTCATTCCCCTGGTGAGTGTGGTCCTAATGAACAAGGAGTGACTAAGGCTGGGCAGTCTTCTATTATATAAAAACTCCTGTAATAAGAAACTAATTTTTCCCGTTATACTTGAACATTCAAAGGGTATGACAACGTAGTTCATAAATTTAATCAGAACACAGATTGTCCAAGAGGACTCCGGGTTCAGCAGAACCACCTCTCTGAGTCATTTACTCTGAAGGGAGCAGAGAGGTGCAAGTGAGGCAGGAAGCCGAACTGTGTCAAAGAGAAAGGCTTAGAGAAAATATTTTGCTGTCCATCTCCAGAGCCCTTGCCTGACCCCAAAGCATTTGCATGGTATGCAAAGGTGTATATGCAGATGGTTTGGTGTGTGAGGCAAAGAAAAATAATCCTGCTTTTAGGTCACTTCAGCAGTCTGGGAACACTTGCTTTGCATCTTCTCTGCCCCGCATGTCATCTTGGAAAAGGCAAGTTTCACCTTAAGGAGGTTGATTCTGGAGTTGCTGGCTCATTCACATAAAAAAAGACTTAAAAAAAAAAAAGATTCAAAATCAAAGGACTGCAAAGTTAATACTTAGTATGTTTCATACTGGACAAAATATTTCTCACAACAAGAAAGTCTTCATTTTGATTTTGAGCTTTTTTAAGCATTATAACTCCCTGACCCTGGAATGGTATCTTTTGAATTTGGGTGAAAAATCTGGCAAAAGTGAGAGTCATCTGTGAGCATTTTGGGAACACATCTCTGCAGTTTTCACCAATAGAAGTTCTAACCAGGAATGTCACTCAGCCTTTTTCAGGAGGTGAGGAAGCTGGCCATATGGTCTGTATCCAGATGCTGTCATTGAAAATGTTGCAGAAACATGCAGTGTTGAAACCTCCCCAGCAAAACACTTTGCAGGATGATGCTGTGTCTGTAGGCACCTGGAAAAATGTGTTCAACATGCTCTCACACTGTTTGGCATCACTTTTAGCTCTTTGGGAAAGTAAGCCAATGCCAAAAGAAATGCAACTGTTCAGGGGAGAAAGAAGCTTTGCACGTTGGAGATTTTAGTTTAGTAGCAGATTATTTTCCCTCCATGTTATTTAAAGTACTGTTCATCAAAATACTTTGGTTTTGATCAAAACAAGAAAATATCACAGGGTTGTTTCTTCAGGAAATCCAAATCTTTTTGCTTTCATCCAGTTTTCCAACTTGTTCTTTGGGTAGCTGAAGTTTTGTACTCATTGTTGAGGCAGATATACGGCATATTTGGGAGAATCTGTAAACCAGGGAAGACCATTTCTTTTCACAGGAATATGTCAGACATCAGGAATTATTGTTGAACACAGAGAAAGGAGCCTTTCTGAAAGAAAAATGTATGATGTTGTTGCATCTTTGTTTGCAGGTGTGTCTTACTCATTGTGACAAAACATTTGTAGTATGTTGGAGCTGAAAAAGCATTGACCCTGCCCTATCTTATCAGGAATTGCAGGTAAAGACCTAACCCCTCATCCACTCCTAAAAGCACAACCCAAAATGTTTCAGGACTCACCTCACCTCACATGACACCTCCCAGTTTCGGAAAGTGAAATATAAACAGGTCAATTATTAATAACTGGTACTGACTTTTTCCAAAAGGAGTACCTGGTTGATTTATTAAGGCAACTCCTGGTCTTTTGTTGATGAAAACACAATAATCTATGAGTGGTCCAGGGCAAAAGACAAGTTAGTCTGATAGACATTTCAGACACTGCCAAGCGAAATGGGAGAGGAATGAAACTTAAATCCAAAAAATCAGTAAAATTCTTCCACTTGTGTTAACTAACAATGATATCTAATTTGAACTTAGTGTTAAGTATAACTTAATTGATATGTAATTGCAGCACATACAAAGTTCTTGCTTGCCTATCCAAATATCCTACTGTCATTAATACTTAGAGTTTTTGCTTTTATGTCTGAAATACAGAACTTATATTCAGTATAGTTACCACCAAGCCAGGAACATCAAGGCTCTTTCTTGGGGCATTGTTTGATCACCAGAGAAGTAGGAGCCAAACAGTATCATAGTCTTGCTCTTGGATTGCATGGACGGTTTGGTGCATAGACAGTCTAGCAAGGTAGAGGTGGAGTAAGAACCACACACCAAATACATTGATATGTTGGCACGTTGTTCACCCATTCAATTGGTCATTTCACTAATGTCCTTCTCCAGCTTTCAGAGGTTGTACGTACCGCTCTCACAGTGGAGCAGGTGACAGGGTCAGCCCGTTGCCAACTCTTCACAATGCTGAATTTGGCCTTTTTCACATAAATGGCCTCTTCCTTCTCCTTGTTCCAGCCCCAGCAACAGGCAGTGCTGAAATGCAAATGGGAGGGACTAGTTCATGAGAACACACGTCTGCTTGAAACTCTCCAGGAGCTCCTGGTAAACAAAATGCAAATGAAATATTCAAAATTTTCTTTGCAAAACAGCTAAAGCAATCCACTTTACTTTTTTGTTTAATTGGTCTTACAAGCCAGTAGAACATCCCCATAAATTCACTGTGCTCCATGACCTGAATTCATACTACTTGCATGTGAAGTATCCGGAAATTATATGATTCACTATTTTGTGTTTATTTGTGTATTATTCACATAAGGTCCTTAAAGCGACCTGAAAATGTATTTACATGGCAAAAATATTAAAAATAGCACCAGGGACTCTAACCACAGGAATTAAGAGGGCTCAGGGACTCCTAATAAAGACACCAAATACAATAGAAATTTTAATTACTATAAAGGCATATCTAAGTCTCCATTTCTGTAATCTCACATCCAGTGATGTCAGCATGCATATATGTGGTTTAGACTACTTAGGCACCCATCCAAAAAAAGCAAATACCACCAAATCTACCATTATTTAGTGACCTACTCGTGTTTTGCACACCCCTTATATAGAGAACAAAACAATGTGATTTAAAAAATACCCTAATTTAAGTTATATCTATTGTCAAAATCCCAAACACTGTGCCTTTTGAAAAGCTTTCACCTAAGTGTCTATTCACAATGAGCCTCATTTCACCTCTTTAGCAAAGTAAGAGGGCTTTACCATAGCTAGATTCATTTTTATAGCTACCCAAAGTCATCTGGACGTGTGTAAAGGCAGGTTAAATGACAAGTAGGACCCAAAGGGCTGTGATTGATAAACACAGATGTCTTTATGACAAATGGTGATTTTTCAGGCAGAGGTCCATGCTGCCCTTCTTCCCACCCTTGTGACAGTGGTGTCTCGTCTCTCCATGTGGCAGCTGTTCATGGTCTGGAGTCTGTGTTGAGGTAAACTTGTACCAAGTCTGGGTTTCTGTCATTGCAAACTGAATTGCTGAGGCATCTCTGCAGAGATGTTCGAAGGACAGCTGGAGACAGCAGCCACAGAAAGCATCATAAGATAAAACATTCCCTCTTGCCATTCAGACCCCTAAGCATATTTTAGGGAGTATTTGTTGTGCAGACAAACAAGCCCACACATACAGTACAGTGCTGTGTACTAGACCAAACATGAAAAGGCATTTTGTTCTGTAAGGCCATTAAGATGGGTAGAAGTTATGTGGATGAAATCCTCTGCACAGAAAAACTTTAAAAACCAGTAACCACAACTGTTATCTTGTGATTTTTCCTGGGTTTTTTTGTTTTCCTTTTTTTTGCCAAACTTTTTGGATGGTCATCACCAAAAAGCCAGTGCAGTGCTGCAGGATTTACTCCAATATCAGAGCACAGAAAAAATTCTTCAAATTAAACATCTAGGGAAAAAACCAGACTAACAAGATTAGAGAGCATTCAAATATTGTAAAGGCTGTTGGGATCAATCTGAAGCCATCACAAGTCAGATAAAGAGCATTTATTTGAACGCTAGCTTTTGTAAAGTGTTGGGAGTGTGAAACTAGTAGCAGTAAACCAGTCCATGTTCAACTCAATTTAGCCCATTATTAATGGTTAGTTTTGAGTACCTCTGTAAAGTTCTCACTCAAAAGAATTCTGTCACTATGCTCAAGTTCCACGATTAAAAGGCAGCTCCCTGCAGGATGCAACATTCAGTTCTTCATCCTGATAAACACTGCAGGTGTGAGCTGGAAGCACAGACTGACCCCTCCCACCCACAGGAGTTTGAGGTCTCATTCCCCCAGGACGGTGGTCAGCTTGTAATTTTGCTCAGACTAACAAGTTTAAGGAAAGAAGCACGGAGATTCTTCTTATCAGGAAAGTAAATAAAACACGTCTAGTGAAGCAGAAGTGCAGCCTTGGTCAGAGCGCCAGCTGGTGTGAATCACAGCCCACTCCAGGAGTCAGTAGAGTGCCCTGCCAGCAAACTCTTCACATTCTTGGTTGGCTTTTGGTTGTGGTTTTTTGGGTTTGTTTTGTTTTTTTGTTTTTTTTTTTTTGGTGGAGCAATTTCAAACAGAGATAGGACCATAACCTAGGGCTCTCAGCTCCTCAGCCTTTGCTGTCATCTTTAGACAAGTTGCTCTTCTAAAGCTGAAGTGCTGTGGAGGGATCAATCTGGTACATGAGATACATGTAGAACGACAAAGAACTATTTGGATTTAGGTGTATCAAGCTGAGTATTTATTGTTCTGTTTGGCTTAATTTCAAAACAAACAAAAAGCTGTGGGTTTGTTTTGAGTTCCATCTGGTGAGTGATGCTCTGTGATTCCTGAGCCCCTGGCCAGGCTGCGCTGCAGTCGGTGTGTTCCATCTTTCACTTGGCCAGTGATCTCCTGCAAAAGTGGAACAATCAGAAACTGCTGATCCTAAAGCTGCTGCAGCTCAGCTCGCTTTTATGTTTGCCGTGGCCCTTATGTTCTCCTTATGTGCATTTTATGTGTTTGTGGAAGAAAAATCTGAGGTTAGAGGGCATGGCGTAAATAAGAAACATGTGGTTCTTGTCGAGGACACCATAGTACATGCAAATAACAATAAAATCAGTGGCACAGACGTTGCTCTGGGGCTTTGAGCCCAGACTTTATTACTGTGATGTAAATCTGGAATAACTGGGAGCTACTTGGTACCTTTGAATATGTGATCTTATGCTGAGCTTGAAGACAGCAGATAATTAAACATAAGAGAAATTAGATCCCTGAAACAGGTAAAGTAAAAAGTTGCTGAAACAGTAGCTTAAAGGTAAATGGAAATAGAAAACCTCTATTCTTTACCTAACTTGGACAGAAATGCTGAGTGAATTTCAAAAAAATGGTTATATTTAATACTGGAGTTACTGTGCTGAATGGATGGAGGGGAGGAAGGAGTGGAGAATGGATAAGAGGAGAGAAAGAGGTGCGGTTTTTTAAGGTAAACCATTGTTGCAGGTTGAGTTGGGCTCTTCACAAAAAACATGCTATGGGAGAAAAAAAATTGCTGTTATGTAGATGACACAGAGAGAAAAGATGCTGGAATACCATCATTGACTATGAAAACAGAGGGTGATTGACTCTTGTCAGATTAAGAGAGGATTTGAATCAAGAAGAAAACTAATAGGCTCTAAAGGAAAAAAACCAAAATGCAAACAAAATCCACACACAAAAAAAAAAAAAAATCAAGTGATGAAAGAATGGAAAAGAGTGGCATGTTTGTAAGAACATCTTTTGACAAGTTTGAACTTGTGTTGCAAAAATAAGTCCCGGATCCTCAAGAAAGTGATGCTGACTGAAGTTCACTGCCAACTCCTGATTATTACCGCTTGGAACTGCAGCTGAAAGGGTAGCACAGAGATGAAAGAGTGTGTATTTTATGGCCAGTTTTCTGACCTGCCTGCAATATGTATTTGTTGGATTTAATGGAAAAATAGCCAATCTGGAAAAGATTTTTTTTCTTTCAGGCTCCTCTGAAGTTCCTTCCTGAAATCTGTTAGTCTCCAAGACAGAGAGAAAGCAGGAGGGAGAAAGTGACTAAGACAAGTCTGAGAAAAGAGAAATCATGACTAAGGGGAAAAAAAGGAGGATAATATTTTCAAGATGGAAATGTTAACAGCTTTCAGTAAGACTTTTTTTTTCCTTTTAAAAGATTTTATTTTATTTCCAATTATTAAAAAAAAATTAGTGTAAGTCAGTGTGTGCAGATGTCGGTGTATGAAGTGATGATAGCAACATGCTCCGAAAAATTCTGAATTATTTGTGGTTTCCACTTGCTCCAGTCACAGATCTGGATCCCTGCAGATCCTGGCCCCATCTTTAATCAGGGATTCACTTGCCAAATAGAAGATAGATATGTACAACAGCACAAGGTTTATAGTTATGAGTATTTCATATTAACTTAACAGGGAGGCATGTTTGGCTTGGGTTTGCATTGTAATAGCCACATCTTACACAGTTTTTAGGTATACCAAGAGCTTACACCCAGCTCAACTGTCAGTTGTTCCCAATATCAGAGATAAGTATTATTTTTCATCATCCTTCTCTTATAAAGTATTTTATAAGGAACATTCTCATACCCAAGAGTATTTTGGGAAGTGCCTTTCTAAGGCTTTCCACAGCATGAGTTAAGCATGCTCCAGTTTATACCACACTTCATATATCTGCATTGATTTGATCTTTTATGTGTATGTCAATCTCTTCTGCCTGGAAATATTTGTTTTTAAGCAGGATAAATAGAAACACATTAAAACTTGAACATGGCTCTGAACATGAATGTCTGTATGGTTCATTGGGGAACTTTACCTGGAAGAATTCCCAGTGAGAAAATTGCTGGTGTTTTGCACAGAACATAATTTTTGAATAATAACCTATAAATACATGAGTATATAAATATACATTTAAATAAATCCCTCCCATTATGCAAAACACAAGCCACAAGAGGTAGCTAAGAAAAAAGTATTATCAAAATATGAGAAGGGGGGTTTTTTTGTCTTAATACACTTAATACACTCTAACAACACACTTTATCTTTTCCATAATGACACAAGTTTAGAGAGACAAACAAGCTAGTAGACCAATCAAATATGTAATTATATGAAATATAAATATGCAGGGGTTTGGTTCTTTGAGGGATTTTTAATCTGTGTTTTTATTTATTATCTTCCCATTCTAGACCAAAAATAGACAAGTCACTATGCTTTGTATCAAAGAAATTGTGATAGGGCTGAATTCTGAAAAGTATACAGATGATTTAAGGTACAATAAGCTCTGTTACACTCTCTGTTAAGTCCATCTGAAGTCCAGAGTAACTCATCAGTATTGTGATTTTAGTTCAAACCCTTCCATGTATAGAGGAAACACTGACTTTTTAAGTTATGTTTAAAATTCTATTAGATTTTATTCTTTTAAAATATGATAATTATTTCAATATGAAAAGTTTATTGATTTAGCTGAATGGATTAGAAATGATGGTTAGCTAGTATGTTGATTCATTTGACAGCATCCACATTCTGTACTGCAGAATTCAAGCCCAGATGTGTGAAGAAGACACCTTCTACTGTTCTAGAAAGAGTAAATTAAAAAGTAACTTGATTCGTGGCTTTTATTTTGAAGAAATCTTTTGTTTCTATCATGTTGTATAGCTATCTTGTTGGATACGCATGTTTCACATCTCTTAGAATTTTACCAACTTTTCTTTTAAAAAATTTGAGTTTTTAAGAGGTCTTTTCCATTAAAATTCATAGACCTTTGCTGTGTATCTTACTATCGGCACATCAAAATCATTACACTCCATCTTCAAAGAAACAAAGCTTCTAATCAGTATTAGGAATATTTTTTAATACAGTTCATGATATTTAATTTCTCCAGCAGCAAGTTTCCCTAAGCCAGGTCATCTGTAGATTTAGTCCCTTTCTTATATATACCAAAATCACCAGGCAGAGGGATGCGTTGCTCTCCAAACAGTTGCAGGGACAACCAAAATAGCATCAACCCAAAGATCTGCACCTTTTTCTTTGTATAAAATCAGATCAGGATCTTGAGGGCTGATGGGACTGGGAATGTTGTTTGACCACAAGTGTCAGATCAAGCCACAAAAGTATTACTGAGCAAAAACTTTAAAATAAAAGCAAATTGCATCTACTTCACCTCTGACAAGACCTCTGTGTGTGTTAGTAGCAGCCGTAGCATGACTGCTATCATCCATCAGCACCATGATTAATCAGAAAATCCTTGGAAAAAACATCAGACAAAGAGCAAAAATACTGTACCAAAAGTGTTTTTTTAGCGCAGAAATGTGCTGCTGAACACCACAATCTGTTTCAGTTCTGACAGAAAAATGTTTCTTGAGAGTTTGCATCTGTAGACCAAAAAAAAGGTGGTTTACGGCTATTTTTATAAGAGTCTTCTTAATGCATTTTCTTTGGAGTTTAATAATATATTTGTAGGTCCCCGTATATTCCAACTGCTGTGCAAAAATTTCCAGTGATACGTGGTTTGTGGGAAGGGGAAATTCCTGGCTGGATTTTTCGTTTCCCTTTACTCTTAAAACAGAAGGCAGGCCTGAAAACTTTTTGGAAAGGATACTTTTAAAGGTGTATTCAACATTTGGCGTTCAGGTTGTCTAGCTCTATTTTTTTTTTTTTTCCTGGAAGACTCTATGGATCACTAGAGAGCTATTAAACTTATGACATCAAAGGTGCCATGGAAACCAAACCTGATTAAAAGTGATTTTGGTTACTCTGTTTTAAGAATTTATTTTATGTTAGCTGAAATTTTTGAATGAACATCTGGAAGAAAAGGAACCTACAAGTGTTTCCTCCTCTTGTAGATTCTGTTCTATTTGTCTTCCTCCTCAAAGACTACAAGCTCCATCCATCTACATCTATAAGGAACATGTCCAGAAACCAAAGGTCATTGTTTCCCCACTATTTCTCAAACAAGGGAGACCAAACACACAAAACAGAACAACTTCTGTGGTACAAACCTGCCAATTTTTTTCCAATTCAACTGGTAGGAAAGCCAGGTTTTTTCCCCCTGACTCCCTAGGAGGGAGGGGCTGAATGTGCTGTAGGAGTAGATTTCCCATTTATCATCCTTTGATGTGAATCCCAAGTCCTCCTGTTTACACAGAGTCTCAGGCTAAGATAAATATCCTGAATGCCTACTCCACTGAAACCACTGGGTGCTATGCAAGTACCTTTGGAGAAACATAGATTTAATTTGTAACAAAGCCTTCTTTTGCCTTCATGTAACTTTGTATTGCCTAAACCTTTTTCTAATACTTCTATGCTTCATGCATACTCTATTGGAAGATTTATTATTATTTTTGGTCCAAAAACCAGCATCATGCTGAAATGACATCAGATTGTGGCTGAGTATTTAACAGCCATTCTTCCTTCCTCATGCCCTAGTTTCAGTCATTCCCTGGCCTTGCCCAAACCCCTCTGGCTCTGGACAGAAGGGGCACAGCCAGGGCCCTGGGGTTATTCAACAGCACCTCATAGTGCCAGGGGGTTGAAGGGGGATCGGTTTTGTGGAGTGAAAGGAAGGGGTAGCGTTGGGTTCCACGTGGTGAGCACTTGCGTGTGAGTCATTCACCTCTCTTGTACACTCTGCTCTTGGCATTGTTATTACTGTTTGTTTTCTTATTTTATTGCTGTTTCTTGTAAATTGTGCTTATGTCAGCCTGTGATCTTTACCTGTTTGTGCGTCCAATTTCCTTTCCATCCCACCACAGAGGGATGGGCAGAGGAAGTGAGAGAGGGGTGCGTGGGTCGGGATGTTTCAGAGGGAACACTAAATTGGGGAATACCGTTCCTAAACCATGACACCTTCTTACAGATTTGTTGCAACAACATTTATTCTCAAACCAGAGATCTGTTACCCACATATCTACAACTGATTTTTCTCTGAGCTTCAGGGGGTTCATAATTCCCTCTTTCCCTTGTGAATACCCTTGTTTATTTTACCTTCTTTCTTCTGGAATTTTCTATATCACCCTGATGCCAACTTCAGCTATCCCTCATATCCTTCCTTTCGAATAAAATGCTTGAGTTGGCTGAATTCCAGTTTGTTGCTCAAATATTTACTTTAAGCTTACACTCACCAAATTCACTTCCCTCATCTCTGTGCTCCACTCATACCCTATAGCTTTTCAGCAATGGTCCTCTGGGTTGTTTAAATGGGTGGTTGAGTATTTTCACTTTTGCATGCATTTCTGAATTGCATGGCACAAGACCCAGGCATTGAAAAGACTCTGTTCCTGTTCCCTTAGAAAGAGGTGGTGCTGTTCCGAGCCTTGTCCAAAGCACTGACCAAAGCCAGTAACCAGCTATGAAGATCCAGCCCCAGTTCAGGTTTCACTGTCACTAGGGGCATAATCAGAAGTGGCCACACTGAGGTAAGAAGAGTTATAACCCTACAAATTCTTTATTTATTTTCCACTCTATTTTCCTGCTGCGGACAGAAGAACTCACTCCATGGATCAAGAACAGCTGTGGAAAAACTCCATCTGAAAAAGAGCCATCAAAAATCTGGCCTGAGAAATGTGAACTATGAAGATTGAAAATTTGCACAAATTTGTTCACCCGTGAAAGTACCTTAAAGTGTTGTCCCATCCTACTGTTACAGCAGCTACATTTTAGACACTTTTAGCCTCTTCCAAGTGTGTGAGAAAAGTTTGCTTCACTGTTTTTGCTGACTTGTTCATGTTTATCTAGGTGTTTTGCACTCTCTTAATAAGGTCTCTGGGGAGACCTTATTGTGTCCTTTCAGTACTTAAAGAGGGACTAAGACAAAGATGAAGACAAACTTTTTAGCAAGGCCTGCTAAGATAGTACAAGGGGTAATGGTTTTAAGCAAAAAGAGAATTGATTTAGATTAGATCTGAGGAAGCAGTTTTTTACAATCAGAGTAGTGAAACACTGGCACAAGTTGCCCAGAGGGTAGGGGGTAGATGCACCATACCTGGAAACATTTAACATCAGGCTGAATGGGGCTTTCAGCAACCTGGTGTACTTGAAGATGTTGCTGCCCATGGCAGGGGAGTTGAACTGGATCGCCTTTAAAGGTCTCTTCCAATCCAAACCATTCTGTGGTGATCTAACACTGCATCTTCTGTAGTATCTAGCAAAGAGCAGACATTTATTTGGACTTGTAGATAAAATCAATTTTCCTCTCTTCCCTCTCAGACAAAACCAGTGTATTACTTTTTTTTTTTTTTTATGATGAACTGAAGGAGTTGTGTGACTCCCGCCCTGTCAGGAACCATGGGGCTGTAGCCTGGAGCAGGCAGCTGACCCTGAGGAGGTGGAAACAAGAGTGAGATGATAGTGTTGACACTGCTGCTTGTTTCCTTTCCAGACTGTTATAAGTCTGGAATATGTTATAAGGCCAGTAGGAACAAGATCTGAAACACACAGGCAAGGTCCTGAGAATGCAAGGACTAGTCCCAGGTATGGCTCATGTAGGGCCAGCTGCTCCCTAACCTAATTGACCATAGGAGAATGTGTAAGCACAGCCAGCAACTTCACAGGAAACAGGTGTAGGTTATTACAGGGAAAAGGCTCAGGTGTGAGCTATTGACTCTTGTCAATAGCTCTTGGTGGTGGGAGTATTTATAGGTATAAGTAGCTGTAGCAGCATGCTACTAGGAATGCTCTTTTCTGCAGGAGGTGAACTTTTAGGCCTTTAGTGTAGCCACCACCAGGTATTTCAAGTGTTTTCCTATCTCCTTATCTTTGTTAGTACTAGACTTTTTTTTTTCTTAAGTGTGGTTTAAGCAATGAGCTAAAGCTGCAGCCTTTTTTGCACTGTTGGAAGTTGGAAGCTGCTTGTCTTGACTCCACTCTATTTTATATCACTGGGATTAATCCTTTTTCCCTTTTAGAAACACTTTCATTTCCTTTGCATTTTTGTGTTCACCTGTCACTTGTGTGTGTGTCCTTCCAGCAGCTTAGCATTGAAAACCAGCTGAACGTTCTTAAAGCTATCACTTCTGAAATGGCGGCAGCAGCAGTGTGAGCTGAGTGCTTGGACTAACTAGCCTGTACAGAGCAAGGATGACAGGATAACATTCTCTCTAAATTTCATTCAAGCTAATATTTTATCTGTCTGTACTGATCATTCTAAGTAAGTCTGTCTTACCATTTTCACGTCTTTGATCTTTGAGGTCCTGGCTACAAAGTAGTGCTTTGACTGGAAGGGAACAAATAACTCTGCCTTTTTCTCTGTCTGATGCCTTTTCTCTAAATGTGATGAGTGATTACCCATCTTTCACATTTTACATCATTCACAAGTCTAAAGTACATATTGGTTATGACCCTAGTCTGCAGTACATGAATGCAAAAGAACGGAGGCAGAAAAAGGAAGTGTCTGAAGGCTATTGCTTAGCTCTCATTGCTCTGGACCCTGAAGAAAGTAAGGTAGGGGAAGGTGTTAAGATACTGAGGCAGTGCATGCTGAATCAGTGGCTCAACTCTGAAGAGTTCAGAGATGTAATGCTGATGACAACTTCTGCTTATGTGACTGTTATTCTGAAATCTCTTAACCTCTTGCCTATGCATTTTTGTGATGGTCTTTACAATTCATGAGAAAGAATGGAGCCCTGCTGTTACCCGTTCCTAAAAAATGTCTCCCTGAGCTTGGGAGATCAAAGGATGAGAGCAGAAAAAGGAAAGAGAAGCAGCAGTCACAGAATTAAGCTCAGCTCCCAACCCCAGGTAGCTTAAGCCAATAGCACTTCTTGAAGTTCAAGGCTGCAGGGGCTGTTTTTCTTGACTCCTCTGGTTCAGGTTTGACTAAGAAGGTTTTCTGTGATGTTAGAGATGCATAACCAGACTCTCTCTTGTACAAACTGCTTGTGTAATCCACAAGCAAAGTTTATGTGAGGCTTTCCTGGGTAAAACAGGAGTTGCTTTAAATGGCACTTAAACCCATCTGTTTCACTGGAAATGCCCTTCTTTTATAGGGTCTGAGATAGGTAAGTACATTTGTTTCTAGCACCTCTAGCTAACTTGTCTCCCTCCTTTCCCTAAGCACAGACCTCTCCTCTCTGGTGCCCTTAAGCCAACATCTCCCTGCCTGCTCCCTGCATAGGGCTATCCAAGTGCCAGCATCCCTGGAGGGTTAGGCTGTATGCACACAGTCCAGTGTTTGGTGTGCATTGTGTGTCCTTGAGAAGCCAGACAGGTTTGAAGTGGCAGAAGGGCTCTGCCTGCATTGTATCTTGAACACATGCTCGCCTTAATTTTGACCACACGCACGCAAGTGATGGGGCAAGCTGTGTGCCAACAGAGCCCTTCCCACACTAGCCAGCACTGGAGGAGGAGCTCTTGCAGACATGCAGTGCAGCTGAGATATTTGGCTTCGTGATTTGTGGTGGGAGAAAGAGCCTCAGCACTGTCGCCTACTCATTTGGAGGCTCTAAAAACTGCCAGTTCTGATGCCCAAAAAGCATCTGCCCCCACACCCTCTGCTGCTGGTGTGACTCTTTATTTTCTGCTGGGGGTACAAACAGCCCACTCTGGGGAGTCACATCTCGCGAGGTGAGGAGGGAGAAACTCACCTTGTTGACCACAAAATGCAACAGTAGCACCCTAAAGAATATGGATTGGGTGACTGTTCAGTCCAGGCCTTGGTCTGAGTTTCCAAGGATATGGGTACAGCTCCTGTTCCAGATGCATACTTTCAGCTTGAGTCTAAGACTGGATACAGTCCTGAGCCAGTAAACTCAAGCCTGATTTAACCCCACTTCCTTAACACATCCAAATCAGGAGAGTCATTGCTATAAGGCATTGTCCAGGCTCTTCTCCAGGTGGTTTAATCCGTCTTGATTTGGGTCACCCCTGGAGGTGTCTGTCTGTCCCTATTGACAAAAGGAGCTGGAGGCATTTAAATAAAATTAACCAAGATCTTAATCTCCCTATGCGGAGGGTGCCAATGCTGTGGAAACATAACTGTAGTGACTTACCCTGCACCTCCAGGGAAACTACTCTAGGATCAAAATTAATAAATAGAGCAGTGCTTTGGATTAGGGAAGTGTAAAATTAGGAAATAGGAATAGACAAAAACAGGTTGGTTTTTCTAGACCCGGGAAAGGGAATTCCGACCAGGGTTCCCAGACCTGAGGGAGTTGAGGAAAAGCAGCTCAAGTCCCAGCCTGAACTCGGTGTTATGGGAGCAAACAGACATTGCTGACAACAGGGCTCAGGGATTGCTGCCATCCATACAGACCTATTGCTTGGGACTTGCCTGACCACAGACTTGTCAGATGCCCCTGGCTCCATCTGCTCTTTGTTGTGTGCATGCCCCAAACATAGGATAGGAAAAAAACAGGGGTTTTTTTTGATTTCCTGTACAATTATTTTGCAGGACACAGCAACTCTTCTACCTGCACTGATGACTTTTGTTTCCCCACCAGGCTTCTGCTGTGAAATCCTTCCTAGCAAAATAGTCTCATAGGTCCCTGGGACCCACCAGCTCCTCATCCCCAAGGGTGGGCTGTGCTGGCAGCTTTGTGAGGAGCCAGGCTGTGAAGGCACCAGACCTCTGCTGGACCTATATGTTAGCTCTGCACTCCCTTTCTTGCAATCCCAAAAGATGTGTCAACTTTTTAGCTATTTCCCAGTCTCAGAAAGCTGGAGACAACTGATTTTGCATGACTGTTGAAAGCCTCTCCTGAAGCCTATTTCCCAAATCCCTCAAGAAAGATGAAGGGGTAAGAGGAGTTAAAAGGGAGATATTTTTCTTTGGGGTTTCTTGACATCAATCATGTATTTTCTGAATGAAAACTGCTGTATGGTGACATTTATGGCATTGGCATTATGTGTCTGACAGCTTATGGGGTAGCAATTCCCTTAGAAAAGGCTTGTGTGTCTGGAAAGTATTTCCTTCCTTAGTCTTTAATAGGCAGCAGTTGCTCAAGGCTTGGGCACACACATTGAATTCTTTATTTTGTCATTCACCAGGAAGCCCTTAGAGGCACCAAATAAGTTTGAGTGGTGCCTCCTAAGCTCCTAGCATACCAGATCTTGTGTGCTTTCCCACTAAATGGGAAGGTTAGCAAAGTCCATGCAGGGTGCTCTCTTCTTCCCCAAAAGGAAGGTGTTCTGTAGTAGGGAAACCAAATCTTTCCATCAGTTTTGGAATGCTGAAGAGGAAGCTGTGACTCTGCTGGAAAGGGAGACAGCTCAAACTCCTCCTTGCACTGCACGCCCCCTTTCATTGCATAATGCTGGTAGACTAGTCTAGATGTGACTCCTCTCTGGCAAGACTTGTCTTCACTCCTGGTAAATGGGGTGAAGGGATAACTGGAGACTCAGCTCTAATTAGAGAAGCCTTAGTTTCACTCCCTCTAATAGACTTTAGGAGGAATCTGGCATTTTCAGGGCAGGGGAAAAAGAAATCTGATTTTCTAGAGGGTTTTCAAGCTTAATTAGAACTTGCCTGTGTTTTCAGGTGTCAAAGGGATGTGGAGGTGATTTGTGAGCAGTGTCTTGAGCCTGACTGCTGGGAGGGCCGGGGCTGGGGGGAGCAGAGCAGTGGAAAGCTGCTCAACAGGAGTTGGGGTTTGCCAGCTCTTTGAAGTCCTTTTTGTGTTTAAATGGGATATAGAAACAGTGAAAATGTTCATGGCAGTGGTTTTAGTGAAAATTGCCAGCCTAGCAAAAATCTAAATAGCTGATAAATTCATAGGGATTTTGCTGCCTGGGTCAGTTTATGGGGTTTTGAACTACAGAAAGAAAAAGATCTCTAAATGTTTTGTTCTGACAAATCAAATAAATGTGTCAGGTTTGTTATAAAATAAATGTATCATTATTCTTGTATAATTTTTTTTACACAGTCACATCTTAGCCAGCTGTAGTTTTTAATATTGAGCTGAAATATGTGCTATAGGTCCACTTGAAACCAATTATGTGGGATCAACCTGATCTGCAACCCATATTTTGGGCTACTCCTCGATTTACAGAAAAAATTTTCATCCTGTGCACCACTTCAGTTGGTTGTGTATTTCTATTGGTTTCTGATTAAGCAAATGTGTGAAATTCAAAACAGGACTGTTGACAGCTATTGTACTGATCAAGGAATAGTGAAACCCACTGGCTCTGAAAATAACAATACAACATCTTTCTGCACTTGTTTAGGTGGAGGCTGCCAATGGACAGCCTGAG
Source organism: Acropternis orthonyx (assembly GCA_035583155.1). Taxonomy (NCBI): domain Eukaryota; kingdom Metazoa; phylum Chordata; class Aves; order Passeriformes; family Rhinocryptidae; genus Acropternis; species Acropternis orthonyx. The sequence continues at coordinate 609,472 of JAWWEU010000158.1, read as the reverse complement.
GCCCAGATGCAGTCTGAATGCTTTTCTGCTATTATATTGCAGTGTAAGATTATTTTTGTCCATTAAAGTAGTTAAGTTGGACATCATGGTTTGCTTGGCTAGAATTAAATCCAACACTCTTTGGTGTGTGATGAAGCTTCTGAAAGTACTGGAATACATCAAAAGTTTCTGGTAAACTATGTATTCAAATGCAAAACATAGATAAAAATTATAAGACAGTACAAAAGTATTACTTTTTTTTTAAAGGAAAATCTAAGAGACTTGGGGTGGGGGGGCTGAAAGGAATATAAAGGACTTAAAAGAGAATAGAGGTCCACCACACTTCTGGTGATGAGGCCTTGTTTCAGGTGAGTCACCTGCATCTCTAGGTGCAGTAGTCCCCATCATGGGCAATCTACTTCTCTGCATCAGTCACTCCTGTGCTTCTGTCTGCCTGCCAGCATTTCAGATCCTTTCTTTACTATTTTTGAGAAAGATACAAAAGATCTAAAGGGACAACCTGTGAAATCTGCCACTGCATCATCTCCTCTCCTGTCTTTCTTCCTGGCAATGACCTGATATAGCTGTGGGGCAGGAAGAGTGGTAGTGACTGACTTTTTGTTGACTGATGTCTTTCCTGGATAGCTTCCAGATATCCCAGAACAGATATTGCCCAGTGTTTTGCAAAGGATAAAAGCCTAAGAAGGTGACTCTATTTACTGATAGGTTATCCCTGATATCACAGAACCACAGAATATGCTGAGTTGGAAGGGACCCACAAGGATCATCGAGTCTGGCCCTTAGCCCTGCACAGGATCACTCCCAAGAGTCACACCCTGTGCCTGAGAGTATCATCCAAATGCTTCTTGAGCTCTGTCAGGCTTAGTGCTGTGACCGCTGCCCTGGGGAGCCTCTTCACTGCCCAGCCACACTCTGGCTAAAGAACCTTTTCTAATACCCAACCTAAACCTCCCTTGGCACTTCAGGCCATTCCCTGGGCTCCTGTCACTGGTCCCCACAGAGCAGAGATCAGTGCCTGCCCCTCCTCTGTCCCTCACAGGAAGCTGTAACTGCAGTGAGATCTCCCTTCAGTCTCCTCTTCTGCAGCTGAACAGACCAAGTGCCCTCAGCTGCTCCTCACATGCTTCCCCTCGAGGCCCTTCACCATCTTCATTGCCTCCTTTGGACACTCTTCAATAGCTTAATATTTTTCTTATATTGCAGACACCAAATCTGCGCACAATATTCAAGGTGAGGTGCGTGCGTTTGGAGCTGTAAAGTAACTTCTTGATCCTGGCCACTCTAAAGGCTATTGTGAAAAAGTTTCTTAAATTTCAGAGGTGCCCTATTCTGAGTGCTCAGCTGGGTAGCTCCCTTGCCCTTTGCAGATGACTGTGCACATCACAGAGCATGCTGCTAATCAAGAGCACACCAGTAAATGTCAGTAAGCTAAATAAAATAGTACTGGGGTGAGTCTGTGGTGCCACAGGACTCAGGACACAGCTTGTCTTGTTGGGGTCTGGATCCTGAGAAGGCTGTGAGAGCATCACAGATGATGTTCACCATACCCAGTCCCTGCAAGGCAGAGAGGGTGGCATGGCCAGGCAGACAGGGTCTTGTTTCCCTTGGGATGTGACCTGCTGCCTGGGCTGGGGCCATCCCTTCTGATGTTCCCACTAATCCTAGAAAGAAAAGCTGGTCTGCCATGCTGGGGTAAGATGGGCTGGCCCAGAGGAAGGAGTTAAAACCTTAAATATAGGGTTTTCCAACTTTCACTCTGCCTTAAGTAAAGGGAAGATGACCAAACAAGGGCTTGTGATGTTTATTTCTTTTTTTCCTGATTCAAAATATGTCTATGTTTAGAATTGTATTTTAAGACCTTAAAAAGTGATGCTGTCAAATCTTGTAATTCTCCCTTGTGGGCACCAACAATGTACCTTCATATCTGAGAGTTGCTCCTTTTTGCTTTTACTACATTCACTTAAACCCCCCTGTTCATAAACTGTGCCCCTTCATTTTCTGGCATGCTGCTTCCCTTCCCTGCCAACCAGCTCCTCCCTTTCCCCTTGCCTGTGTCCCAGTTGTGGTGGGTGCCCTTCTGTCCTGCTCCAGGAGGTCGTGGTTTCAAGATGCTGGTGTAGCCCAGAGAAGGGAACATCTGGGAAATCTGGTGTCACTGAATAAAAACAATGCATGAGCAAAACATTCTTTAAGAAGGAGGACACTGAAAATCCCATATTTACTGAGAAGTAAAAGCCCTTTTATGGTGTCTTGTGCATTAAAACTTGTATGGAATTTAAAGGAACTAAGTGTATCAGCTTCTTGTTGAATGGGACTAACATGGCTGAAGCTAAACTAATTTACACCAGCTGAAGGGCTGGGAATTTTTGTGCAGGAGTGTAATGGTCTCACCAAAATCCCATGCCCAAAGGCAGCCCCTTCCAGTAGGGGTGGGAGGAGAGCCTGGCCAATGCAGCCACAGCAACAAGCAGCCCTTCCCTCCCTAAGGCTTCCTCGTACCTTTAATTACATGCAATTGGATCTCATACTACAAAGTTGTTAGAAGCAAACTTTGTAAATGTGCATTGTCATGGAGACAGTATAGATCAGCTGAAGGACCATATGGTTCTTTACTCCTTCGAGCTATCACTGGAAGGAGTAGACTGAGGAATATATTTAGTGTTTTCTTTTCAACGGATGACTAAAGATAAGGAAATAAAATTAGTTTGAGAAAATCCTCCTCCTTTCCTATGGGAAGTTGGCTGCTCTTTACTCTGCATTAGAAAAAAATATTACTGAGATCTCTTGTTTTACAGCTGATCAATGACAGGCATTTTGGAAAGGTCATGTTCAAGAGCCTCTCTTTCACAAGTGTACAGAGAAAAACACAATTTCTTTTTCTTTAAAATTGTGTGAATTTGTGGCTTTTAAAAGCAGGGTCTGTGTGTGATTTTTTCACATATGGACAATTCTTCCTTAAAAGACTCTTGATCATAACTATATGCTCAGGTTCACTTTAAGACCACTTCACTAGTTCCTGGCAAATGACAACCTTGCTACAAGGTCCTTCAGTAACCACAAATGAGCTACTGCTGGCATTGGTGGAATGAGTAGTTCCCTGCAGCCCTGTAGACTTGCCTGGAAAAGCCCTAGGCTGCCCCTCTTCCCTTCTATCAAGAGTGCTAGTTGCTTTAATAGTGGGGTTTAGTAGAGCTGTGGTGGAAATAAGGATGTCCTTTGTCTCACAGGATTGGAGAGAGGTGTATTGGGCTAAAAAAAGGAGAGCGAAATTCCTGATGTTATCACCATTTCTCAAGAAAAGGTTTGGTTTAGGGGGGGAAAATGTTTTTGTCCAACAAATAAACAATAACAATATGCAGAGATATTTGACTAGCTTCACTAATCCCATTCACTGAAAACTGGACCACTGTAACTCATATGAGCTGGACAATAGATGTTAAATTTTAACAGCCAATCTTTAGCATAGAACAGCATTAGTATATTCACCTGTTAATTAACAGTTGAAGCAACCGGTTCTATGACTTCATGATACTTGTGCTCAGAAAGGGCAGCCTGACTGTAGTGTCTCAGCTGGAATTACTTCAGGGAAAATGTTCCCTGTGCCAGGCTGAGCCTCATGTCTCCTCCTCGAGTGCAGGTGGAAGGGAAGATAGGAAATTCTTTCCACCTGGTTATGCAGGCTGCTTGGGAATAGTTATATTCTTCCCCATAATGTTATGGTTAGTATGGTATCTTAGGAATTTAAGGGTTGATGCTATGGGGTCTCTGAAAGCAAGAGCACAGACAAATATGAAAGGAACATCAGCTGGGTGAGCAGCCTGGTGGCAACCCAGGAGGGATCATATTGTTAAGGTCCCTTGATGCCCCTGGCTGGCTAAAAAGGCTCTGATGCTTGGTTCCGGGGTGACAGCACTGCCTTTTAACTTTATTCCATATTTTTTTACATTCAGCTAGACAGCAAGTTGTCTCCTACAGGGAACAGCATCAGTCCCATGGTGGTAGGAGATTGCATGAATATTTGAGAATTTAATTGGCAGCTGGGCCAGACAGCGTGAACAGAAAGGAGGTGTATTAATAGGAAAGGGGTTTGGCTGCAGCTTTTCAGGCGTTGGGAGGTTTTGTTTCCTGTTGTTTTTGCTGTTTCACTGGCTGTGTGACTCGGGGTCCAGAGGAAAGGGACCAAAAGAAAGCTGCCCAAAACTGCTTTCTGCTTCCCTCTTTCAGGTCCATGGTCCTGAGTGAGCTGTTACTCTGGGTGAGATCCTGTTTCGCTGACTGGGCATGGGTCTATCAGATTGGAGGGGGGGGGGGGGGGAATATACACAAATTTGCCTGTGGTTAAGCAAATACAAATTTGACTTCACTGGTAACAAAAGAATTGTGACATTCTTCTACCTTCTGCCTCAAATCCTTACCCATTTTGCACTTGGAAGGCTTATTTTAACACAAAACTATCTATTTTGGTTTAAATTGTGCCATGGACTGCTAAACCAGAACATAAAATGGGACATTCATAAGCCTGCAAAGTTGAGCCAAAAGAGAGGAGAGGCTTGAATTAACACAGCCAAACAGTGGAAGTTTGGCAAAAATTCCAGCTTCTGAAAACCAGTGTTTTTAATGGGACATATTGAACTGCTTCTTAACAGGGGATGCTACACACACAAAAATGCACATCTTATGTGACATATAACATAACTTGACAGTTTTAACTATGTGTATAATTAGTGATATTGACTTGGTAACAGTGAGAAGGACTTCTTGCTGGCACTTCATCCCATTAAATTGAATCTTTCCCAAGGAGGAAAATCTAGGAGACACTAGTCAGTCACTGACTCACTATCAGCTGCCTCCTTGCTAAAGCCTGAATGTATTCCATAGTAAGTTATTTGTCACAGTGACTCAGCATTGTAGGCTCCTTTTTAATTTCTCTCTCTCACCACAGAGCCAAGAAAATCTCCCACCTCCCCATGCCGTATGCTACTGAGATAGCAGTTTGTATCATCGGCCAAAGGATAACACATTTAAATGTATGCAAGGAGCCTTATAAGGGCATTAACACTTGCCTCCAGGTTGGACGTCATGATGGCAAGCCAAGGAAGAGGCACCAATAATAGATTCCTTGTGTTTGTACATGCCACGGTGACTATTTGTGCCATTCGTGGGAAACTGAGTGATATGCCAGACGGCAAAGTGTTTCATTTATCCAGAGTCATGGGGGTTGATCTGAGTGAGTCTTCACTCAGACATGCAGCCCCATTCCTGGAAAGGTCAGCAAGCAGATCCTGCCAGCCTGGGGGCTGGCTGTGTGAAGGGGGCTGGGGACCAACCCCACTCCTCTCCCTTCATTAGGCAGCTCCCCTTCAGCCCAGAAAAGCCAATATTGTATGATAGGGACTCTGAGCTGTGGCACTATGTGTGCCTTGGCTTGGACATCTCTACCTTGGTTTCCCCTGTGTAAGTTGGGGATGATGAGATGTACCATTCTCTGCCAACTGTCCTGTATTCTCTGTATTGAAATGCTGGTCCTGTTAATTGCAGGTGTTCCCCAGCTGGTGCCTCAAACCAGTGAGAGAAAAAGATGTTGAGCCCAAATTCCTGCTTGGATTACATCATTCCTGAAACCACAGCTTCATCCACAGGGGATGGGGGAGGACAGCTGTGTGATGTGACAAATGGCCAGTGGTGCCCATCTTGATGCAGAAACAGAGAGAAGCAGAATAATGCTGCTGTTTCTCTCTGCCACCTGGTGAGCCAAACACTTTCTGATGGCATCATCTCATGTTTACTCAAGTAGTGACCTGCTTTCCCATTGCATTATCCCTCAGGCCATATTGGCCACAGGTGTAACCTGTAGAGAATTTAGAATTCAGACAAAGAAGTCACAGGCTTTTGTACTGACTAAGAAATGCTATTTATTCTGCTAGGAATTAGTCTGTGTTTAGCCAGCATGGTCAGGATGGGAACCAGACCAAGTAACCAAGGGCTGCGGGGGGGGAAAGGTGGGTCTTATCTGCAAAGTTCCTCAAACATTCTGAAGAAGGTGTGCATTGCATAGACTGCTTTTTTTTATTTTAGTCTGAACCAATACACAGTACTCAAAGCTCAGTCAGAGAGAAGTTTGAATCCATTTTATCCGGCTTTTTGGTGCAAAAGTGTGGTTTTCAATTAAAAATTAAGGCTGCTGAGATCCAAAGAAAGGTAGACCAAAACCATTTCTGCTCTATGTCCTATGTGACAGGTGGCAATCAAAAGGGGGAAAAAAAAGGTTAATTGGGTTACAATAGTATTTGAATACCTACAAATGGAAGCCTGAACAACACTATCTCATTTCCAAAGTGTTTTACGAAATCAATTATTCTTGCAGTTAGGAATGCACTGCACTCCCATTACAAAATGATTCCACAATAGGCAGCAGCATGTTCCCTCTGACCCGTTTGCTGCCTGGTAGGAAATGCACTGCACACTGGGAGTTTGGGAGTCCCTCTGTACAGATACACTTGTCAATACAAATAGGAGTGTGCACACAATCACCCAAGCACTGTTTGTGACTCCATGGGCAGGAGTTTTGCGCGAACAAAATGATTGTGACTTATGCTCACCGTCTGGGCTCCTGTGCTGGCCAAGAGGAAGGGTGGATGTCTTTGTTCCTTTCCCTGATGGATTGCAGGGCTTCAGCTGCTGGAATTTTAGGGACCTCTTTGTATGCTGACAGCTACAGACAGAGCTCTTTTCAATGATGTCATCCATCACAAAACCTCCCCAATCACTTTTGTGTAAGGATGTAGTGACCAGGCAGCTCAGCTGAGTTTTGCACATGCTGTTTTCCTCCTGAATCCTTCCATCTGCTCCTCTCTTGTTACTCAAGCGTTTATTTATGAAGGTATTTGCAGTGGGTACAAAGGTCAAGTTCAATTCCCTAGGCGTTAAAAGCCAATGTTTACTTAACATCACCTGGGATGGAAGGTGAGCCTGATGGAAGATAGTCACAGGAAGGTCCATTCCCTAGCCTTGTCAGAGAGGGGCAGGTTACGAGCTTCAGGCAAAATCTTCAAGGTTGAGAGAACAGTAAATAACACATCAGCCTGGGAAATTCAGGCTGCCTGAGCTCACCTGAATGGGAGCATGTGTGCATATATAGCTGTAGGTGTATTGTGTCCCTGCTGCATTTTTCCTACTGTATATGCAACTCTCTTGGTGCCTATGACATCACGTGTTGCAAGTGCCTGGCTGTGTTATACCACATTGGAGATTAAGAAGTGAAGAAAAACATATGAGGCATGCTACTGACATACTAACTAAACCCCTCTGGTTGGCTCCAAGGTCTTAAAACACTACAAATAATCTAACAGCAGATCTTGGAGTCTGTTGTTTTCCAAGACTGTTTACTCATCCTCTTTTAGAGAGCAGGAACACAGGCACAATTCAGATTTTCTCCAGACCAGAAGTGCTAAGCTGATAAAGTTTGGAGCATCACAGTTCACAGCACCATCAGCTTTGTTGTATCTTTGCAAAACTCTCCTCAAGTCACTAGGAATACCTTGGCAATATCATGTTTTTTCTCTCTTTCAAACTCTCCATCATCTTATCCCAAGAATCATTGTCATTACTAAGAATATTTTGTCATCAAAAGTCCCAGCTGAGGTGACATTTTCAAACTTGTCCATTTTTTTCTGATCTCTCAGATGGAAATGTGTAGAGCTTAGGAACTAAACATGTAAACAGTTGCCTTGCACATATAGAGGCAACACCACAGGAAATCCTTTTCCAAAGAAAATGATAGAATAGTGTTTCACATTGCTGCAGGAATTTATACTGCTGGTTTGTTACTTAGAAATGAAGCAAAAATAAAAATATCTATTAGATGCTGTTCTGTTTTATATAAGTTTCAAAATATTTTTAATGTTTTTTCTTGATACCTCAGTGTAGCCACAGTAATGACTTGGAAGATAGTCCTCATCTTTCCCATCAGTGGTGGAAAAAATCACATCCTCAGAAATAATACTCAGTCTTGCATATGTGGTGGGTAAAGTGACCCATTACAGAAGTGAAAGCAGAAGTAGGAATATGTTATAGCAACATTTTGTGATAACATTTTGGAAGTTTCAGGTGAGGATACTTCCATACAGAAGCTTGAACGGTGATTCTGGCTACTGATTTTTACCTTCCCAACATATTCAAGTTCAAGAAAAAAATAGCAGTATTTCCTAACAAAATGGTAAAATTATGCCATGAGGATTAAATAAAAGCTCAAGCAGTTGAGTTCCTCAAAATTCTCTTCGGCAAATGTTACATTTCTTATCACACTTGAAAGAAAATGGAGTCTAGTAGAAGAGTGTCATTACAAACAGCCCTAAGGCTTTGAGACGGTTGTCTTTCTCAGGAGGTGAGCTTGTTGCTTGGTCTCCTGCAAGCTAATGACAGCCCAGTCAACTATTGCAGAGTGAGAAGCGGCAGCCTCCAGCAGCTCTGAGAGTAGTGACCCTCCTCTTTCCAAGTATTCCTCAGAGACAGCAAGGCAGACACCATGGTAGCATAATGGGCTTCACACAGGATTTCATGTTCTCTCTGAAGAAAAGCATTGCCTTTGCAGCACTAGGTGTCCATTATCCTGTATCAGCACTCAGCTCCACAGATTTGTGATGACAAAATGGGCATTGACTTGTGAACATAACTGCTCTTGACTTTGCTTTCTACAAATAACTGCAGGATGTGCAGACAGAAAGCAAGTATTTCTGCTGTTTTTACAGCTACTGAAAACTAAAATCAAACAGACCAAACCACCAGCCCTAAACTACCCAGATGGAGCTCCGTAATGACCACCTCTGCAGCCATGTGGCTCAGTCCTTGCAGCAGGTATGGGCTGACACGTCTCAATTATTTGAGTGTGTGCAGGCTGGAAAGGCTCACAGCTGTAAGTGACTAACATAGGGCTGGAAAAGTGACATAATTGCAGTGGAAATTTCTTTGAGGCTAGAAAGCAGGTATCACCTTTGCTGAAGCAGGTCAGTCTGGGAGAGGGCCCTGCAGAAGGTTCCCCTGCATTTCCCTGCTCTATCCAGGGCAGGTCTCGCTGCTAAAATAAAATGCATTTCTTGGTTTATACAGAGGATTGTGCAGTAAGAGATATGAAAGCATTCACTATGTCCCTCCTTTACTTCATTCTCTTTATTTCTGAGGGTAATCAGAACACAGCTGCTACCCATATTAGTACTTTGCATTTTTATATCACCTCCTGGTTGAAAGGCTCAAATCCATTTTTGTTAATAGTCCCTTCAGAAAGGTAGGGTTTCCATTTCAGAGTTGGAGAAACCAAATCACATAGATAAAAACTATTCACCTGCACATGTGAGTATTGTAAGCGGACGATAGAGCCTAGGTCTCTTAGTTTCTAGCTATACACTCCCCCCACAAGTTTTGAGGGAAGATTTCGTTTTGCCATGACATGTAGGGATTGCTGCTTGCAGACAGGACGCAGCTGGCTGTGGTAGAGGAGAAGTGCAGATGTGGAAGGAGTATCAGTCTAATGTAAAACATGACATGGGCACCAAACATCTGAAACAGTGGAGTGGGTGTGGGAAAAGGTCTCTCTGAAAGTGGAGCAGTGAAATAAAGTGACAACAGAGGGATACCTGCAGTGCTGGGTGATGCTTCATGGTTAATTGCTGTTTACAAGGACCTAGCACTAAACTCTGCACTTCTTCATGTCTGTGACAAAACAGGAAGCCCAAAGCTCAGAAAGGCAAGATTACCTCAGAGAGAGAAGATCCCTCAGATGGACCTCTCAGTCTTTGGAAAGATTTAATTTCAGATTGATTTTTCCGTGGGTCAAGCAGGGTTGCTCTTTCACGTGGCAGTTTTGTTCTGGGGAGCGTTTGGATGTTCAACCCTTCACCATTAATGCCGTCACTTTCTAATAATGGAATGCCTAGGACACCTGTCACTCTACCCCAAAGTCATAAATCCTCATGGTCTTCCTCATCTGGCAGCCCTCTGTGATTAAAGCAGAAGCTCCTTGGAATGATGAATCACCGAGGCTCATAGGTATTCACTTGCTGTCTCACCGCTGCAGCCCACTCTGTGTTGTCCAGTCTCTGTTTGCCTGACATAAACAATAGATAAGATGTCAAACATGCAGAATTGCTCTGAAAGGAAACAGCAATGATCTCTGGAGCTCCAGGGTTCTTATTTCCTTTTAAGCTTGGAAATTAAATCTGGGGATTCTCTAAAACTAACAGAAACACTGGGGTGGATGAGTTTTCTTTATTTGTGTATATAAAGCATGTTTTGGTGTAGCAGGGAGAGAGATGACATTGATACCTAATAACAAGCACACAAATTACTAGTATATTTTCTGTAAGTAATTTAGATCCTCTTGGTTTTTCTCCACAGCATTCTCTTCTATTTATCAATTTCTTTCCTGTATCTCCCAGTTTGCCTGCATCTTCATTTATCATTCATTTACAAAGCCATTCTGAGCATCAGAAACCAATTTCCTTCCTGAACCCAGTCCTGTAACAAAACAAGGCTACCCCGCATACAAGTGATGTTATGAAGATGCGTGGTGTTTTGAACAGAGGAGTGTGTAGCAGGAGGTAGATTAAGACTAAAAAGAAGCCAAACTGTGTTTCATGAACTAAGTCTCGTCTTCAGCTCAGCATCCCTCCACAACATAAAAACAGATGCTTTCCACTTTGTTCTCACACATAGGTCTGTAAACTGCCATAAAATTACACATCAAGTCAACAGACACGGAATTTTGACTTGCATTTTTGTTCTCTTCTCACTCCTGAATCCTTGATTCCTTTCTCCAATCAGCTTAATTAGCCCAAGCCCACCCAACAAGTAACTGGCTAGCAACTACCTACCCTGCACATGCTGCTCTGCCTCTGAATCACTGCCTTGACTGAGCTCCAAGGGCTCTGCTTTACTCTCCCTCTGGGTGTTCATGTATGAGCATGCAACCCATGTCTTATCCCTATCTGTAGATAGCAAATGTAAATCACCTGGGCTGTTACACAACCAGCACCTTACATCTGTACAAATGCATTGGTCTGTTCACTGGTGTGTTTGCTTTGGTGTGTCTGTCTACTGAATCTCCATGGTGGCAGGACCCGCGTGCCCTGCAGATGGAAGATTGCATTGTCCCAAAATTTCCAGGAGGTAAGGAGCTCAAGCGGCTGTCTTGGTGTCTTCTCAGAGGAGAGATCGGGTGGCTTGTCCAGGAGGGCATGGGGAAGTATGAAGTAGGTTGGGTATAGAGTTCTCCTGAGGTGTCCAGGCTTGTGTTGTATGCTCCTGCCTGTTTCACCAATACCTGTGTCCTTTATAGACCATGAATGTGTAGGAGGAGAAGGTGAGGGAGTCTGAGATTTCATGGCTACAATGGTTTTTACACACTGTACTGCTCTAATTTTTTTGGGAGAAGCACTGTCACTTCTTAGTACTGGGCCATTGAACTGTGTATTGACTGGGAGAGTGGTTAAGTAAGAATGTTTATACCAGTCTAGTCATGATTTATGCATAAGAAATAATGATTTTATATTAAAATTATTTTTGTCAACTTCAGCTTTTGATGTTACTTTGGTTTTGATAAGACTGAGCAAAAATACTGAGCATTTCAGATCCTGCTGTCATAGTCCTATAAACAAAAAGCTTTGCACGTGAAAGGGTCACACCTGTAGGACAGCATGGCAGAGACATGGAGTCCTCCTGACTTTTTTTACCCTATCTCATACAAATAACATGTTTTCAGTTAGCACCCCTGCTGGCATTGGTCCTCCAGTGTACTGCCAGCAAAAAGGCTTCGGGTAGATCATTTCAACCTACAGGGCATCAGGAGCTGAGGAAAAACACTTCTTGCATGTTTGCTCTCATTCTCTAAACTCTAATTTTTATTCTCTAAATTGCCATATTTCTATTCTGGTTTATAGCCAGTCTTTGTCTCCATGTAAAAAGATACAGGTGCATGTAAATTTGTGTTATTCATATATGTATATTTCTACAGAAATATTGGGAAGCAGTAGGTCAATATGATGCCCAGCCTTTCACACTGGGACATGACACTCCTTTACATAGCCACAGTCCTCAGATCAGTAAAATCCTTTTCACTTGTCAGAGCCCTTCTGCCATTTCTGCAGGTGTTAGCCCATCCTCTCCTCTGCCTGGCAGCCCTGGCACTGATGGGGATGTGAGGTGGTGAAGGGGGACCATTCCCTGCCTGCCTCCCCTCCCATGAGCAGGCTGTAGGATTTGCCAGGGCATGGTGGGTGACCACCATCAGCGTCTCCATAAGGTAAACTTGGAAAGTCTTGTCTGAATCCCAGCCTTGAGTGCTTTGGAAGGAGAAGCAGGTTGCAAGGTATGAGATCCAAGAGACAGGCTCAGATTTTAATCTCTTCCTAAGAATTTGGAGCTGCACTGGAGGCAACACCTGGAGATGCCTCCTCTTGCCTTCGGTACAGATGCACCTGAGATACCTAAGCTCTTGTGCCTTGTGGCACCGGCACCTCCCCAGGTGCTATTGCACTGGACTGGCACAGCTCTTCCCTCTGAGGCCTTCTTGCTATCCCCTCTCCCAGGGCCCATCAGTGCCCTCTGTGCTGCTGACCCCCAACAAACACCTCCTCATCTGTTAGCACTTCCTGCCTTCCAAACAGAAACCTGCAGAGAGGGTGTCACCTGCACCTAATCCCTCCTGGCTCCTTGTGCTCCAATGCTACCTTGTTTCCTCTGGAGAAGGTGCTAGAGACAGCCCACATGCTGCCAGCAGCTTCTCTGGCTGGTCCAGAGTCCATGGTACCTCCCTCCATAAAACACAGCACCACCTCCTAGGGCTTAGTGTGCACTCTGACATCAGGACACAATCATTTCAGGTGTTTCTTGCTTTTGATGGTGCAAGCAAGGCTGCAATGGGGAGAATAACTTAAGACATCAAATTTATAAAATGGCACACATAAGGATGGGAAATGTTGGCACATTGTACTTATTTGCTTCACACGACTATGAGCTTTGGACTCTCCATACTGGTGAGTTTCAGAGCCCATGTGTTATTCATCAGCACTTTTTGGCTATCTGTATTAGTAAATATAAATGACAGAGAATAAGGTCTACTAATCAGTTTGCACAACAAAAAGCCTTTATCATAATAAAGAATTAAGTCAGGGAAAATGTTTTTAATTAGATTCATTTACTTATCAATATAGTCAAGCCATCATTGGATTGATCTGAGCAGTTTTTGTTTGGTTTTCTCCTTTACTGTTTCTATTACGTGCGCCAAGGCACATTAGACAGACGCAAAGCTGCAAGATATTCTGTGCAAGGCGGATCAGCTCCACAAAACCATGGTGCTATGTCAATTTAAGCAGCGAAGAATCCAGCCTGCACTTTTCAAATTGCATTCAAGGCTCTTTGTATACCATTATGTTGTTAATTAACCATATAACTTCTATTTTAATCATTTAATCTTACCATTGTTTTGGATTGTGTTGCCCTACTCTCTAAGAACACTCCTTAGACCAATACCCAAATTACAGTTTTTGAGAGAGACTTAGTGTTACAGGAAAGTGTCATGTTAAGATACAGTGATTTATATGCTCCTGATTAAGTTTAAATAATTGAGAAGTACTGGTATTCCATGACATTCTTCTTACCTACTTACTTGCAATTAATCATTTGTTTTTCACCTTATGGTTTATCTTTTAGATTTTACTCCCAGATTTTTTTCCCTTCAGAGTACTGCCACATACTTAAGGTTTAGTGGGGATTACTCCTGAGCAAGGAATGTCAAAAGACTTGTGAGAAACACAAGAAAGAAGATAAATGTAAGATTGTGAGAGACAGCAACTGTATATTTAAGCCAACAATCAAACCCACTGAAAGCCAGGGAAACCTTAGGCCAAGTTTCATTTTGGTCTCACATAACTGCACAGACCTCAGAGACTGAAATTATTAATAACGATAGACATCTCGAGTTATCCTGACAAATAATCTTGAATTATCTTCATTGTAGTTATCTGAATCTTCCCACCTTCCTTCCCTGGTAGTTGCCTTCTCCTTCTCATGGAATGCAGGCTGCCCAAAAAATGAGTCACCCATAAAAGATCAGAAAACATTGGCATGCATCATCTACTCTTCAGGCCTGTGCTTTGTCCCAGGTGCTGATTGATGAAAAACCTGATTAAAGAGAGAAGGCTGGTGGCACGGCATAGGGTGGCTGCTGTGGCACGGAGGGCCCCCAGCATCACAGGGCTTCACAGGTGAGGCTTTGCTGCCAGTGCCCTCCCGGGCATGTGTGCCTCCAGCCACCCCAGCACAGCCCGGCTCCACGGGGGCTTGGGGCAGGAGCCCTGCACTCATCCTTCTCCCCAGCTCCTGTAGCTCTAAGCCAAGGTAAGGCTCAGAAGGATACCCAGCCACAAACTGAAAGCAGGCACCACGTGAGCAGCACAACCACTGTTGGCTCACAAGCAGCAACATCCCCTGCCTTCATGGCCATGTGCTCCCAGAGCACCTGACTAACCTTGTCTCCTATGACAAGATGACCCGTTTTGTGGATTGGGGGAAAGCTGTGGATATTGTTTACCTGGAGTTTAGCAAAGCTTTTGACACCAGGAGAAACTGGCTGCTCAGGGCCTGGATGGATGCACTGTTTGCTAGGTAAACCTGGCTGGATGGCTGAGCCCAAAGAGTGGTGGTGTTTAAAATGCATGTCTATGTGGCACTTGGGGACATGGTTTGCTGGTGGGCTTGGGAGCGGTGGGTTAACAGGCGGGTTTGGTGATCTTAAAGGTCTTTCCCAACCTAAGCTATTCTATGGTTCTATTCTATGATTTCACAGCTCTTCCATAAAGTTTTCAAATTCAGTACCCCAGGGTGCAGACCATGGGGTAAATGCACAAGAAACGTGTGATCCACGGGTGACTGTCAACCTTTAGAGTAGACAGTGTGAGCCTGAGAAGGCTTAAAAGCTGGAAAATCTGATTGCTGTTCCCTCACTGTTTGCCCAAGGCCTCTGCTTTTCCTTCTAATTTATGTACACGTTGAACAACTAAAGTCATGTTAGCTCCAGATTAATAATTGCTCCTTGCCAGTGTTTTGCTGTTAGGCCATATGAACACACGCATATCCTTGATATTATGATACAAATATTTTTACATGGATCTTTTCCCAGTGTCAAAGTAATATACCCAGAAGGCACAGAAGAGTCATTATATATTTCTTAGAAAAAAAGTGTTGGGACTGCCAAATCTTGACCGGCATTATTATTGTGGGTAAACTGCTTAGGGACCAAGCTGCACTATCAGACCATTTACTGGCAGTTTAGATGCTCTCTGCCTCAGTTTGTCTCTTTGCAAAATGGACACAAAAATGTCCCTCAAAGCTGTGAAGATTAATTCATGTTTCGGAGAAATTTGAGGTCAGTGCCTGAAGCAAAATAATCAAATGTGTTGCTTCTACTGATGAGGGGTATATGCTGTGCAGATTCAGGAATAAGTTATATGCACAGTTTTGTAGAATTAGGTTTAGCAGTGTTATTACACACCAATAATCAGACTGGTAAACTAAAACAGAACATGATCTAATTCATACCAAGAGAGATAGGCTCATTGTATTAAGCAGATTTGGTTTGTGCTTCTCCCATATCTCTGTAGTTATACCACTGTCATTGGAAAAAATATATATATCTCCATTTGTAATTGTGCCTCAAAGTATTTATCCTTAACTATAGAAGTGGTAGCATTCCGCACTTCATCTTTGTTTCTTTGAGAAAGCTGGTATATGGTAGTTTGTGACGTTTTCATTGTGAAAGACGCTTAACATTAACCAGTTATTTAGAACCAAAAGTCCTTACCTTAAGATACATATGGTTGCACTTAAGCTGAAATCACCACTTTACGTTAGAAAATATTGGTTTCATCATAAAAGGTAAGTGTTCCCAGAAGTGTATTAAAATGCTCAGAGATACAAAAGAGAAATATTGGAATTCAATCTTGGGTACCAATGTAAAAATATTTAAATATGCTATAAATTGGGCAGATCCAGCACGGTTCACTGAAGAATCTTTCAAGTTATTAAAATATTTTCAGTTCAATAAGAGACACTAAAAGCAATGATGCAGTTTGTGTGCTGTTCAATGTTAGGAACACTTCTATAAAGTTCTCCTAGTCACAAACAAAAGTTACTTTGGCTCTTATGAAGTATAGTTAGAACAGGAGAACATCACAAAATAAAGTGGAAGAGAAAATGTGTAGATTATATCAAGTTCAACTCCGGTGGATGTGGTGAAAGGCAGAAAGGACTTTAGTGGCTGAATGGATAAATTCATAATGACGTCTGTGCACCCAAAAGCTCCATATGTGCATCGCAGGTAAGAACTCATAGAGCCCATGCAGAATATCTTTAAGGCAAATGGGCAGCATTACAGGGGTACTAAATGAAAATAAAGGCCCTTTTGTGCCATTCTAACTTCAAGTCTTGGAAAAACAAAAGTCAGTTTTGTCATCTCTGCTGGAACAGAAGAGTTGCTAATTGCTGCTCAGCGGAGGTTTTGCTAACAGCCCACCTTTTTGACAGGTTATCAGGTAGAGCAAAGGAAAGGGTACTGCAGCAGTATGTGGGCTGCAAATGGAGCAAACACATATTCAAATCTATGATGCAAATACAAAGTAGGAGTAGCAATAATATTTTTACCAACAACCTCTAACACTTCTGCATTTGATGAATTTACAATGAAATCCTAAATAAGCCTCCAGAAAACTTTCCTCTGGACTTGCCTCTGTCTTTGTAAAGCTTGATTTTGGAAAGGGATCTCAGGTCTACAGCTTCAGATTGAATAAGGACAACAGATCTAATTCACCTCAATAAACACTGCATCTAGAGATGCAAATAACTTGTTTGCTTAAGTGTGTAATTGCTCTCTTTAACAGCAATGAATGACCCTATCAAACAGTTAAGTAGGAGTAATAGCATCACCTGAGGCAGAAAGCGTCATGCAAATTGTCCTAAGACAAAGTTAAAGCTGCATGTACACCTTAGCTCAAAACCATGTGTCCTACTCCACAAAAGAATACTTTTTTTTCTATGAAAATTCATCTGTGCTCTAACTGAAAGGTCTACTGGGACCTTGTGATTTGGCATCAGAAGTCTTACCCTAAGTACCCCTGTTTTCTTCAGCAGCGTATTTATGAAGCTCTCAACCTTGCTTGTCAAATTGGAATAGTGAGACCATAGTGTCTAGCAGGTTGTTTGTCCCCCAGGGTTTCATATGCATTTTGCAGAAAATGTTTTCAAAGTATCTTGTGTTAAACAATCCTTGCAGGAATTCGTATGCGGGAGCAGCTTTATTTATTTAGGTCAACATTAGCACTATTTCCTGCTTGTTGTGAATACTGTCTCAGGGGAGAATTTGTTTGTCATTTTAGTCTGAGAATGACAGAATAAAAATAGACAGGACAATTGCATACATAGTTGGTATGGGGGTTTTTTAGCTAACTTGTTGCAAGAGTCTGAATAGAGGTCATTATTTCACTAAATGTCCTCAGTTCAGTGGTAAATTTTTCTGTATTTCTACTTTCCTTCGGTGTTTTTATCCTACATTACTATTTCCCTATTTCTCTCTTTCTGTTGTCACCTCCCTTCTTCCTCTTTTACACAGGGGACTAACTGAGAATACAGTTATATTTGAAAGATTTCATCATATGAATGCTGAGACAAAGTCAAAGATCACTCTTACTCAGAGCTCACCAGCATCTCTTAATAATCCTTATATGATATGCACTCAGTTCCTCTTGCTCTCTGCTCAATGTATAATTTCTCCAACAGATATTTTGCTCTTAACAATAACACATTTCTATCATGCTCCACGAGGTTCAAACACACAGCTGTTACTGTGAACTCCCATGGAAGCTGATAGGGTATTTGACTGTCAAGAAGTAGATTAATATGGTTTGGGAGATAGTTTCCTTATAAACATTAACTTTAGAAGGAAACTCAAGTATGTGTTTACTTTTCACTCCTAAGTACAATTAAGGCTAATCCCATATAGTTTTATAAGGGTATTTCTGTACAGGAAGTGCTGGAATTCTTTACTAACTCAGGGCTACACATAACAGCATTTAAAAACACAATGAGGTAGTGGTATAGCTTACTTTATTCATGGTCATGGTCTTTTTAAAGAAAAATGAAGAAAGAATTAGTTTCAAAGATTGACGTGCCTGGAAATATTTTTCTGTGGTTACATGAAGCAAGGTGTAGGCTTTAATGCCAAAAGAAAGGGTCCCCCACCTTGTCAATGAATCCCATAATCAGGTTGCAATAGTAACAGATTACTGCTGTCATGTTTCTTTTTTCTCCAGGTTCTGATTTCTCTCCCTATCTCTGGTTTTCTTCTAGTAAGAGATACCCGGTGGCTCATTTTGCTCAGGTCATCCAGGAGAACTTACATGGGCCAATAGTTTCCATTACATTTATCTCATCTCCTGTCTTTTGCAGCTAACCTAAATGAGTGCTGTGCAAGCATTGAACTGCATTAGTTGCTGTGCAGTTTAATAAAAACAAAACCTTAATTCTAGAAGTTTTCCTGAAACACACCTCTCCATAAATGACTGAAATAGTTTATGCAAAACTTTTTTACAACGGTGTTGTTTTTTGGGTTTTTTTACATAGTGGATATCAAATAATTAATACAAAGCTCTCAGACCTGTTCTTGAAGCCTTGCTACAGCCCCATTGTGCTGCAAGAGAGATGTGGGGTACCTAGAGCCAGCCAGAAGTGCAGAGCAAAGGATTCCCAAGCATCAGCAAATTGGTGGCTGAGCCAATGCTGACAGACCCGCTATTACCCCAATACACGCCCTCCCACTGTAGTCTGCGCTGTTTGCTTCTACAGTTTAGGAATGCTGGCCAAGGCAACTGTCTTAAGGTTTTTGCTTCGAACAACTTGGGTGATGGAAACCCTGATTTATGCTGACTTGTAGCAGGGCTGGGTTTCCCTGGGCATACTGAGCTTGAGTTGACCTTAGGTCTCTCTTCTAGTTTTACCAAACATGAATATGAGCTCGGCACATTTTGTGATCTTAAAAGAAGTCATCATGTAAAATATAACTCCCTTTGATGGCGTCACTGAAGCCCCTCTCTTGTGGGCTGAGGTGGGTGGGAGCCTAAGCTCTGTGCTGACTATGGACCCCCCCACCCTACTGTAGAGCTCTCGCCCTCTTTTCCCTGCAAACCTGCTCTTGGAGGTGAGTCCGTGACAAGCCATTCTCTGAGGTACAAACACAACAAGCACATGTGCTGCTGCCTGCCTACTCGAGAGGATTTCCTGGTGCTTTCAGGAGACTAGAAGCAAGATGAAATGTTCTAGCACTTTAAAGGAGGACAAGGCATTGGTGGGAGGCTTGTTTAGTATCTGAGTGGGATCATGACTACGATGTTCATCTGCATGTTACCAGCATGAAATACACGCAGTTTGAAGACAAGTAGGCTCAGAAAGAAAGGAAAACTTCCAGGGAGGGAGGAGGCAGAGTGAAAGACTGCTAACGCTTGCAGCACGAAGATCAGGGGAAAGATGGAAATACCAGAGCAAGATAATCTCCAGGAGGAGGAGATCAGGCACAGAAAATCAACACCTGATGGGAGGCTACCCTAAATACCTACTGGGAGGCTGGTATTTACCCTCCAGGCAGTAGCAGGGCAGGTGCCAAATCCGCCTGTTGAAGAAGCAGGAGGTTACCAGCAAAACTAGCACACCATGACCCTGAGGGACCTTTCTTTCAAACACATGATTAGATTGCTGGCATGGAGAGAAGTTGGCAGCCCCGTTTCGCACTAGCAATGATGTCACATAGCTCTTATTTCAGAAGCATCTCCCTAAAGTTGACAGCTACTGTTATCGTCTGATTCTGCTCAGATTGCTAACGCTGGAGTCTGAGACGGGTTTTCAGTGATCTCTGAAGGAGCAGCTGTGCATAATGGATGGAAGGTGTCTTTTAGCGTGTGCTTAGCAGTTATCCACACATTTTGGTAGCCTTTCAAGTACGGGAAAAAGCCAACCAGTAGTAGTTCATTGTTTTCTAAGGTATTTTAAGGCAGGAGAAGAACATTTGCAGCTTGCTTAGGATTTCGGGGTGTTTCATAGGTTGGTTTAAGGCACTGTGAATTTTTAGCAATGCTCCTGTGGTATTCTTCACATTGTTTTGTCTAAGAGAGGGAAAATGTATGACTGATTCCCGCTTAATTAGGCCTCATCTGCTAAACAGTTATGTCACTATTTACATATGAGTAGTCCTCACTGAAGTCAAGTCCTGCAGTTGTATACTTCATCTGGTAACAATGTAAATCCAAGATAAACAGACTTGGAACAAGAGATGTACATTGCCTTATATGTATGCACTACCTGCATATAGCAAACGCTGTGCCCTGTTATTCTGGCAAAGGCTAACAGCTATCCTGTTTCAACACTCTGTAAATGGATCACCTGCTTATTAGTTTTAGACGATGGGCTAAACTCTACTCAGTAGTCCCAGCTTTTACAGAACTGTATGACTTGTCAAGTGAGTAACCTGAGAGAGTACCCCTCCATGGTAATAAGGAAAAATAACCCTCCACACCTACTCACATTGAGTGATTTTTCATGGTTTGGTCTCCCATGGTCTAGGAATAAGCTCTTCTAGAGAAAAAAACATAGTTGGAAACAAGATGAAGGGAAAGAAAATGTCTGGAAACTCAACAGGCATCTGGGTTTAATTCTACTCCATCTCCCTTCTAATCCCTTTCTTGCAGCAATCCCTCACAGCTGTCTGACAGAGGAGTGACTCTCCTCCATCATTTTTGTTCATTGACTGATGTCCCAACTTCAGCTCTGGTCCATCAGAATTACTTGAGCTGTTTGCTCACCTGTGAATGGCACTACGAGGAAAGAACTGTGTTTTATGCTACCTTCTCATCCTCTTCTGCCAGACAATTCCCATGCTCCAGAGCATCCCCTTTTAGCCTGCCAAAGACCTTTTCTTCTTCCATACATTTTTGTACCATTCCCTTGATTACTCTGCCTATTTATTTCATGAATTCCATTGAAGCAATCAAAAGCAAACTATCCCCGCAGCAAACACGTGTTCAACTCGGTCTATCGAGTATGAGATGGGTTATCGGTTGTCACCTATCCCCAGTGAAGTGGGTGGAGTCCTATTCTTAAGCAGAAATCCTGACCAAGAGCTCTTTTAGTTAGCTCTCTATAGGAGTATCTTTGCCTATGGTTCTTTCAGCATGACCCTGGCAAACCCCATCAGTTTGCTCTGGAAAAGGCAGCTGGACAGGGTTGGATGTCCAGTTCCTGCTGTGGATCTCTTCAGAAGCTTTTGTGAAAGTTTTGGGTTTGTTTTGGTTTGTTTTTCGTGGAGGGGGAGGCGGGGGGGGGAGGGGAGTTGGTTGGTTGTTTAGAGGGTTTTTGGTAAATTTAGCATTATGTCAATATAATACTATGACCCAGGAAAGGTTTCTTCTGGCCATCTTTAACAACTGAGATCTCCATGAGAAAATGAAGATATCTAGAAGTTAATGAAATGAGGAGTAGGGAAGGAACAGTGCTGTAGACAAAGTACTTTCTTACAAGTGCACCAGCTAGAATTACTTTCTCAGTGAAAGACTATGTTTCTTGAGCTATAGCATAAGTATGTAGAAATATGTTTTAACTGATACTGCATCTTTATAAAGTTCAGTCTATAAAAAAAACACTGAGTACTCCACAAAGTCAGAAATTTTGAAGATTTAGTTATGTATTTATGTAGTCAAAATATGAATTGTGCAACTCACTACCCAAAGCAGATACTACCAAACTATTTTAATCCCCTGAGGAAGAGGTAGAAGCAAATTGTTTAGAAGACTGGGAAAAAGCATTCCAAGTCCACTTGTTGAAACACGTGCTTTTTCTTTTTTTCACGTTAATGCCATTTAAAAACTGCTATTCGTGACCAGTATTAACACTAGCTAGGAGTCCTTCCAACTGTCAGAAGAAAACTTCAGCTTCCTAACTGAAGATCAGTACTTAAGGATACATCTCGGGTGACACCCTATCAGTGATAGGGTGATCTGTCGGGTGCAGTGTTACATCCGCAACAGCCTTTCTGACGGGCTCTGCCTGTACATGGCACACAGAGTATGTGATGCAGATGAAGGGATTCAGCAGTTCTCCTCAGGGCAGCTTTGCTGGAGACCACTTGACTTTTCTTCTAACACCTTGCCCCCAGGACAGCCGAGGCAGGAAAGTACCAGCTGTACCAGTCTTAGGGCAGCATCTGCTGGTTATTGCATGGATCAACATAGATGGTTGTCATGGAAGAGACTGCTTGCTTTGGCTCCCAGGCAGAGGTACCTGGGACTAGGGGGGCGGGAGAAATGGGCACTCTGGAGCGAAACGACCCATAAATGCCATTCCAACAGTCAGTCAGGAGAGAAAGGGTGTGGACAAGGAGCTTCTCGGTTTTGGTCTTGTTTGTTTGTTTGTTTGTTTTTTATTTTTTGTTATGAGAAGCAGCACCCACAAACTTTGGCAAGTCCAGGTTCCGTTGGCTACAGTTCGCCTTCAAAGGCGAAGAAACCCGCCCCACCATTCCCCCC
Organism: Acropternis orthonyx; assembly: GCA_035583155.1. Taxonomy (NCBI): domain Eukaryota; kingdom Metazoa; phylum Chordata; class Aves; order Passeriformes; family Rhinocryptidae; genus Acropternis; species Acropternis orthonyx. The sequence goes on along the minus strand of JAWWEU010000158.1, from coordinate 586,862 downwards.
CCCCCCGCCCTCCCCTTTCCGCACCCCCTCCCCTCGAGGTTCTCTGTGCCGGGGAGGCGGGGCAGCCACTGAAAATAAACTCGAGATACGGAGACAAAATGGGGACAGGGACTTTGTGAGCCTTCGCAGGAGTAATACCGGGGCTCGGCCACCTCTCTCGGGGAAAGAGACCGCAGTTAGGCGGGTGTGCCCACAACGCCAGCGGGTCGGAATGAACCCAGCCATAGAAATCACGGGCGGAGCCGGGACGCTGCTGGAGCTCCGGGGGGAGGGGAGAAGGGGAAGGATAAGACAGATCCCGGGGATGCGCCCCACTACCCTCCGCCTCGTCGGTGGCGAGGGCTCGGTGAGGAGTCGGCGGGGCAGCCTGCCCCCGGGATGCGCCTCCCGGTGAGGATAGAGAGAGGAGAGGGAGTAAAAGTGTGCGGGGAAGTTGCGGCTCGGGAAAAGCAGGGGTTTCCGAAGGGAGCTTGTCTTGGCAACTGTGCCATGCTCCTCTTGTGGCGGGACCTAGTATGCAACAAGTCTCTAGAGCACTTCCCGTGTGAGGGCAGAGTGAACGTGACACTTAAAAAAAAACTCAAACGAACAAAAAAAACCCCGCAAACAAACAAAAGCGCGCCCCCTCAAAAAAAAAAAAAAAAACCACAAACAAAAAACCCCCAAACCCCAAATGTTTACTTACCTGTCCTCAATGCAAATCTCCATAGTCGGCTCCTCTTGCACGGCCCCAGGTGCGAGCCGGGAGGTGGAAGGAGGGCGGTGGGAGTCAGGGCTCACTGCACAGCGCGCCCGGCCGGCCAGGACTTTCCTCGGGAACTTACTGTCCCGCTCCAGTTTCCTGGGAGGCGGCTGCGATCACGTTTTATACTGTGTTGTTGGTAACCCCTCTCATTCATTAAGATCACGTAAGAACTCAGAGGGAAACGTGACTCTGAGCTAAGGCGTTTGCGTAAATCTATAGGTTTTTAAAACTCCCTGCCAGTTGCTTTCTGTCTTCTGTAGGCACCAAGGTGGTGGAGAGTATAAGCTTGCGGATATTGCAAAGGGTTATTAGATTCATAAGTCACACCAAGTGGTGGGCGATCCACTGAGCAAAGCAGAAGTTCTCACATGATGACTTCAAACAAGACACATTACCTTCCAGCATCTGTTGGAGAGACTGGATTTTAAGACACTTCTGTCTCCAGGACAGCAAAGAAACAATGGTGAGTACCTATAAAAAAAGCCTATTTTTAATAACTGGAGAGAAGAACAAAACAACAACAACAACAAAAGCTTGAGATGTTGCTTAACGACAGTATCTGATATCACGGGCTCGGCTTTCTAGTACTTAATACACCAAAGCGCGTAACCCGCGGAGGCCGGGAGAATTGTATTTTAGACAGTGTAACTTTAATTGCGACGCTCTTTGATTTAGGGCTGCGATGGAAACACCGCGTCTGAGAGAGAAACTTGGAGCTCTCGCGGCCGGGCTGCCGCCGGGCGCTCGCCTCCCCTCCCCGGCTCGCTCCTGCCCTCTCCCTCGGCGAGCACGGGAGGCGCCTGACGCCTGCCGTCGGGGGGGACGGAGGGGGGGCATCTCCGCTCCCCGCCGCGGAGCGGGGGTCGGGGTTGCCCCGGCGAGGGGGGGCGCGGAGCGGCGCGGCCGCGGCACGTGACAGCGCGGGGGGCCGGGGAG
>JAWWEU010000158.1:566537-585081 GCA_035583155.1 Acropternis orthonyx | reverse complement strand
AGCGGCGCGGCCGCGGCACGTGACCGCGCGGGGGGCCGGGGAGACGAGCGGCCCGGGCGCGCAGCGGGCGCGGCGGCGGAGCGGAGCGGAGCGGGGAGGCGGCGGCGGCAGCACCCTGGACAGCGGCGGCGGCGGCGGCGGGGCCGGCGGAGGCGGCCCCGCACCGCTCCTCATCGCTCCGCGACCCAGCGGGCTCGGGGAGCCGCAGGCTCTGGGTACCGGCTTCCCTCCCCCGCCAACCACCGGTCCTTCCCCTCCCCTTCCCGCCCGCCGCCCTCTCGCCCCGCTGGAGCTGGGCTAAGTTGAATTCCTAGCGGTGCGGGCTGGAATAGGAACAAGAGAGGAGGGAGGGAAAAAAAAAAAAAAAAAGAGTCTTGCAAGCTCCGGGGGTTGGTTTGACGGTGTCAACTTTGGGAAATGCCAGTATTTATCTCCGCGATCTAGCCACTGCTCGTGGTGTTAGCTGTGACCAAGGTAAGCGGAGGGGGAACCCCCCCGGCGGCCCCCTCCGGCTCCTGCCTCTCTCTCTGTGGTGCGGGGATGGGTGCCTGCTCTTTGCCTAGTTTTGTTACCTTGCTGGCTGCTCGGTGTGTGAGGACTAGAAAAGGTAGGAGAAGCTGGATGAGATTGCACTACGAGTTGAGTTAAGTTGTGCCTGATTTAACCTGGGAATCTCGTCTATGTGCGTGTGCATGCTTTGGGCAGAGATGCAACTGATCTTTACCTAGCAGATGCGACGGATTTTTTTTTTTTTCCTAGCTAAGGATGCAAGTTGATTTTGCATAGCTAAAGAGATGCAGCTGAGCTCTAGCTGGCACTGTGCACGACTGATCTTACATAGATAAAGAGACGCAGCTGATCTTTACCTACATGGAGCTTAGCTGACCCCTCTGTGTACGCAGCCTACGGCTGGAAAGGAGAGCCGTGCATGTATTGCTGATGATCCAATATCCGCATCTACTTTGCTATAATTAATGATGTGAGTGCGTGAGTGCGTGTGTGTGTGTGTTTGACAAGCCTGAAACTCAAACGCAGCCCCCCCAACTGGAGATCATTCGGATAAGCTTTCTGCTCATCTCCCTATCTCTAGTGCCTCCCCCCACACCAGCCCCCCCCCCTCGCTTCCGAGTCTTCCTACGTAGAAATGTAGCTAATAATATTTAGTCTCCGGGCTAAAAATAAGCTCTGGAAAGTCAGCAGTTTGGCGGAGCAGCGGCGGTAGCAGCAGTGCTCGCAGGTAGAGAGGCTCTGGGGGTCTCCGTCTCTGCACGGGAGGACGGCTGTGCATCGCCCCCCCCCCGCCCCCGCTCCCCGCGCTGCCGGGGGGAGTGCGCTCCCGCGAAGGAGGGTCCGCACGGAGCCGCGCTGCCCCCGCCGCCCCGTGCCAGCCAGCCTGCGCCTCCCCGCCCGGGGAATCCCGGCCGCCGGGAGCCACCCTCCTCCCCGCCCCGGCGGAGCCGCGGGGCGGTCGGCCGAGCCCCCTGCACAGCCACGGCGCGGGGGCGATGGGCGCTCCCTGCGGCAGAGCCGGCGGCGCCCCGCGGCCGGCCCCGCTGCGGCGCCGGGGCCTCGCCGGGCGGGAGGGAGGCAGGGAGGGAGGGATGGAGGGCGGATCCCGCCGCCCCCGCCTCCCGCCGGGCTCCCGCTCCGGCTCGCACGTAGCGCCGCCGAGCAGGGAACCCCCCGGCAGGCGGGATGCCGGCCCCGCCGCGGGGGAGGCGGCGGCGTCCCCACCGCGCAGCCGGGCGGAGCCGCCGCGCAGGGCACCGCGGGCCGGGCCAGGCCAGGCCGGGCCTGGCTCCCCCCGCCCGTGTCCCCCCGTGCTCCCCCCAACCCCCGCCGCGGTTGCTACGGCGACCGCCTCCCCCCGGGGAGCACCGTCCTGCGGATACGGGGGCGCGGGGATGGGGGCGGCGGGGATGCTGGCCCTCTTCTGCCGCCCACCCCGCCCCGCTCCCCCGGGAGAAGCTCTTCTTCTGCGGCCCCCGGACGGCACCGCTCGCCGCGCCGGAGCCGGACCGGGCAGCGGCACCGCCACGCAGCCAAAATGGAGGTGCTGCAGGACGGCTCCGGAGGGGCGCCGGCGCGGGGCTCCCACCAGAGTCGGTCACCTGGGCGCCTCTGTCGCGGTCGTGTCTGTTTGGGGTGGCGGGGTTTGGGTTTTTTTACCGTGAAAGCGAAGCAGCCGCTCTCCTCTCCGGGAGATGCGCTGCCGGCGGCCCAGGGCTCCGCGCCGCCCCCCCCGCCCCCAGGCCGGACGGGGAAGGGGCCGAGCGGGATCCCTCCGTGGATTTTTCCACTTTCACTTGGAGAACTTGCATTTACTGGGGTTGCCTGTCAGGGTGCCATATGAGGCAGTTCTTGGCAGCTCTAAGGTGAGGAGAGAGGAGGCCGAGAAGAGCCAGGTCTCAGCAGCCTCCGTCATTTGCAGGCTGGGTGAAACTCAAACACTCGTAGTTTGCAGTATTGGTTTCATTAAATTCATATGAAACGTCGTCTGATCTTTTTTCACCTAGAAAAAAGTCATGTGGTAGAGCTAATATTTGGATACATCCACTGTGAACTAATGGTTGATGAGCCCTACTAAAAATCTATCCACTTCCCAAAATAAATGGTTCTGTTATATAGGAGGTTGCCAAGGAGCTTCTATTTATATGGATTTTCCACTCCATGCATAATTTTGTGTATCTTCCTATATTTTAAGTTTGCACCCATTACTTTCTTACCAGCTCTTAAAAAACTCTGATTATTCCCTGCCTCTCTTGCCATGTTTCTGTTGAATTCTAATCATTCTCTGCAAAGATGCATGGGACAGACAGCTGCTAACAAACGACACTGGGCCATATTTGGTCACATTTGCTCACGGTGACTCATACCTTAATCTGCAAGTAGCTTTATTGATTTTAGTATCTACTATTTCTCCAAGAGCTGTCACCACTTTGGTGGTGGTTCATCACCACCTTTCATCTCTTAGGGTAAAATGTCCGATCTTCTTCAAATATCTCTTCATTCTGCAAAGTTTTGACATGGCAGTCTTTTTTGCTCTTTTATAATAGTTTTATTTTACCTGGTGCCACGAGTGTTGTCTTCAGTGGTTTGGTGTCTGTCAGATGTCTGTGTGCAGCATGATTTTTATTTTTTTTTAATATGGTATTCGATGTAGGCATTGTCTCTCTGCAAGTTTGCCATTCTCAGCAGCTCTTCACTTGGATAACTTCTTGATTTTCAGCGTTGTTCAACAATTTCCTATTTCAAATGGTCTGATAGTTCTCAGTATTTATTTTTAGTGGCCGCCATTCACAGGCATGTATGCTGGCAGGTTAGGGTCTAGCATTTCATTAATCTGAGGTGGCTGAGCGCATACATTTGGCTTTGTACAGCAAGTCCTTTATTTCTTTTCTTTATCACACCAATACTGTTGAGCTCTTAGAAATGCCCTGAGAAAATGCAGACTGTCTGCCATTTAGTAACCATAAGTTGCTTCCTAAATACAGTGGCATACGGTTGCCCTGCCATGAGAAGATCTGGAAAGGTGGATGAATCTCAAGGGACAGATTTTCCTCAGAGCTGTAAGTCGTACCATGAATCACTGTAGTAAATCACCACTGAGCACTTGAATATGTAGCTGCTAGAATTTTTTAAATCAGATACACAAACAAAGAGCATCCACAAGATTCTGGGAGAACTAGTTCGTTCCTCTAGCAAAAAATAGTCATGTCAAGTTCTGTAAAAAGCATTTGTAAGAAACAGTATCTCTCAAAATTGTGGAAAATCAGTAGGTCCCCTAGACCTTGGAAAAGAGACAGGTAGCACAAAGTAAAATACATATGGATAGACACTTTCACAGCTCCCTCCCCTTTGAGCTAACATTAGATTGGGGCTAAGAAACTAGGGCTAGCAAAAGCAGACTTGTCAAAGTGGTCCTTAAAATGGATTTGATGGCTTTTGGGGCACGAAGAACCGGAAAGAAAGAATTAAGAAATGTAGGGCTGGTTTTTGTAATCTTCATTTTCATTTATGGTCAGCAGGAGTCATGAGGACCACAGAATATGGACAGATGATATGTAAAAGAAGGTATTACTTTTGTACACCTGAAAGTAAGGATTTGAAACAAGTGTGAGTATCCCGTGTTTCTCTTGTGTATGAGTTTCCAACGTTTTTACACCTCCTTTCTGTGTCTCTCCCACCACATTGTTAGGAATACTAAAATGCCCTGACAGGGAAATGTCAGGGGACATCCTACAGTGCCCAGAGCACGTGATGAGCAGGTTCTCTTGCAAGCTGCTCACCAGCTTTGGTGAATCCCTACACCCACGTGCCAGCAAGGTGTAGGGTAGGGCACTGACTTCTCCCATGAACTGAAAATATCTCAGACATACTCTTGCAAAATTATAGCCAGGAAAACATATCGACTGACATGGAGTTCATATAACAACTGCCCACCCATTTCATTATTTCACAAATGTGTGATTCGTGCTTGTGAGCTGTCACCATTAACATTTCCATCTGTCTCAATATTGCTTCTATTCTTAGTTGCTTTGTGATAGATGTAGGTGTATGAAAAGCATTTTTTCACCCCTCCCTGTGTCATGAAACAAAATAAATGAAAGCCACATATATGTATCCATGCAGGCAGCAAGAAATACAGGCACTTTTGTGGCACTCCCATTACTAGATGTAGAGATGGAGTAAGAAGCAAGAAGTGAGTAACCGAGAAGGGAAGTAAGAAGTCCTTGTGGCCTCTTGGTGCTGCTGGAACATGTACTCAGTGGGGAAAACCATAAGACAAAATCTAACTGCAAAAGAACAATATTGCTTTGATCGCCTTTTGAACATGCAGTTGGAAAGACCTATTTTCATAACCATGGAAGCATGGGAATAAGTTTACTTACCATGTAATCCTAATTGGTCTCTTCCTGAGGCAATCTCAAAGGGAAAATAGCTGTGACACACTTTGGTGTTCAAAGGATCAGGTCCTCAGCTGTGTAGATATTTCTAAACTCGGAGCTTTCAAGCTACTCATCACTCAGACAAACAGAAAACTCTTTGCATAACACAGGCAAAACCTGCATTTCTCAGTACCTCTATGCTGAAAGTGGAATCAATGGGCTACCTGTGGAAGCGAAGAGACATTTCACAACCGTCTCCAGCAAAAGTGCAATCTGGCTCCAGTCACATTATTCATGTTTTCATCTGAACTTCATGACAGAGTGCAAAGTCATAGTCTCCTGATGGAAGCAGTCTTTCGAAGTCGCTAATGGATGTGACTGATTTTCACCCCTGGTGCAGGTTGGTGCTTCCCAGAGAGGCAGGGATCAGCCAGGTCTGGTCTGTGGCATAAGCTGGGCTGCAGGGGGTTGGCCCCTGCCCCTCCTTTGGTGGAGGAGAGCCTTGGGGCCAGGACATTGTCACAGAGCCAACTCTGCTGTCAGTAAGTGGTTTCCCCACAGTCCAGCCTGTTGTATTGTCTCCCGTGGGGAACATTAGTGGTGGGATTGTAATGGACCGAGGTCTTGCCATAAGTGGCCAAGTGTATACTTTCTCTTCCCCCTGCCTTTTCGTGGTTTGGTCTGTCTTTTTAATTTTTTTTTCCTTCCCAAAATAGCACACAAAACCCCAATTTAACAAGCCTAAACTGTACACTCTGGCCTCCAATTTATTTTGACATTTGGCAAGAATGATTATGCAACATGTTCATTAAGTCATAACATTTTCACTACTTTCCCATTCCAGATCCTTATTGACTTTAGCACATGTGAAAATAATGAACTTATTTATTCTCCAAATGGACAGTAGACCCCAAAGCTCCCAAGAAATTGCATTGTTTATGGATGTAATATATGCAGAGACTTTTCAGGCCCTAGGTCTTACCTGACTGTAAGAAAAGTAATGGTTCATTTCTGAAAGGGGTGAGGACAAGTTTATCATCCACTAAAATGTTTATAGTATTGTGCAGTTAAGGAGGTCTCATCAGGCCCATTGTTTCTTTTTTCTTAAACAGAGCCTTTGTGGGATTTGGGAATAATGCAGTAAAAAGTTATAGTAGTAGATAATTAGATGGACCAACTAAAAGCAATATGAAAGGGGGTTGGTAGCACAAGGATTACAGAAGGTGTGTGGGCATTTTGACATCCAGAAAACATTATAGATCTGGTCTCAGCTACCTCAGTCTCATGATGATAATTAAGAAATGTGGGTGTAGAAAAGCTCTTTGCATGGTTTGGTTGGATTATTGCTGCAGTTCAAAACACAATTGACAGAGACACCCACATTGGACATGATTGCCCTTTGATGAGGCAGATACTGACTTTTTAAAGCTGACACAGTTAAAATTACGTCTAAAGTTTATGGGGCCACAAGCTTCACACTAGACTCCATTATTATAACAAATGGTAAAATACAAGTTGAAGCAGTTTAAAAAAAAAAAATAGGGTGAGGCATCCTGAGGAAGGGATCCAGGCAGTGGGAAGGCTTCAGGTTTAACCCTTCTCTCATCCGTTTGGCAAGAGTAGAAGCACATAAGCAGTGTTTGGGGATTCGCTTTGTACATGTGTCTTCAAAGACAGACAGGAGGGAAGACCAGCCAGGCTGGTTCCATTGATAACCCCCAGAGTGTAAAGCTTGGTTCTTATACAGCTCCTGTGTTGTGTGGTATGGTTTTCCAGCTCTTTTATCTGTTGATCAACAATACAGAGATGTTACTAAACTCCCCTCTGAGCACTGTTAAGGTAAAAAATACTATAAATTTGAAAAAACTCAAATCAAAACCCAACTACAAAGTTTGCATTTCTTTATATGTAGAACATGTTTTTAAGAAACACTTGTGAGTGGGAAGAGAATGATGGAGGCTGTTTAGGTGGTTACTGTTCAAGCCTAAGACAAGACATAACAGTACAGCTTAACATACTCTCTTGCAGCATATTATTCTAATGTTAGAGACACTAAACCTGTACAGCTGTGGAAATGTCAAAGCACTGACTTCAGCCCTGTTCATGCATTCAGGTTTCTTTATTCTTGTATGTTACTGTGAAACAACAGCAATGGAAGGAGGTTGTATGGTGGCCTGCGGGTTGTTTGTATCTGTATCTTACCTCCCATTCAGATTTGGCCCGAGGAATCAGAAAAGGCCACACATTGTGAAGGTAGACAGAGTCTTGAAAGTATTTGACATTTCAAAATTATCTTCCCCCCACCCCCCCCAGCAGTGTTTTCACACAAACTCAGTTCTATATTGTTTTACAGAGTGTTCAAAAAGGCTTTTAGTATTTCCATCTAAAGCTATCACCAACAGTCTGAAAATGACATTTGATAAAATATTCAGATTCAAACCCAAATAATATAATGAAAAGACAGTGGATTTAATAGATTTCAAGAAAACAGATGGTTACCAAAGAAAGAAAGAAAGAAAAAAGGCAGCTGATTTCTGACAGCAAATACCTTTTGAAACCCAACTAACTTTACTGAGAATGAGATGTAGCAAGAGTCATGAGCAGAGACCATGAGACTAGAGATGCTTAGGTGTTAGTTGGTTCTGTCAAATACATGTTCACTCACATCTGCCAGAAGTTTATAAAACTATCTGAGAAAATATTTCTCTGAATTTTGTAAACAGATAGCTGATAAAATAGCATTGACCGGGAAAACAAAAAGCCTTAGCAGTTTTTAAATGAGGCTAAGTTCAGGGTTTGAATTTTCCAGTGGATGACAATACATCTCAAATGTCTTTTTCTTCTGTACATATCTTGCTGTAGCCTGAAGTGTGATACCCCTTATTCTATTGCTGAAGATTTATTGTATCAGAGAGAAAATAAATAATAATGTATCTATTGGTCAGAGTCATCCACAGAAGGAGTGAATCTTACAGTATTTCCCATATGGATCTCTTTGTGTCCTGAATTTGGTTTATTGACTAAATTATTCTAAGTCCTTGCACCACATTCATCATTCATTGTGGTATTTGAACACCTTTCTAAGTGACATGACTAATACCAGTCACATGTTTTGCTCTCATCCTCTTCAGAGGGAACAAGTGCTTAATTGTAGGATTTTTCCTTAGTGGTTTTGTTTGTTTGTTTGTTTTTGTTTAGTTTGGTTGTTTTTTGTTTGGTTTTGGGGTTTTTGTTGTTGTGCATAAGTCTTTCACAAAGGTCTTGGTGGTGCAAGAGGTAAGAGTTTAATCATAGATTCACCTCTTCTCTTTCTCTGTGGCATTCACTCCTATATCAGCAGTCAGTCACTCTATCCACCACTTATTCCCCAGGCAGATCTGATTCTCATGCTTTTTCCGCCCACCACCTGTTGTTTTCCTCTTCCCAAATCCTTCACCTAGAATCAGCTGCCCAACCATGGTCATAGCCCAGGAGACCCATTGCTTTTCTCACCTCTTTTTATGAGCTCCATCAAAGACCCAAATGTCACTGACTTCAGAGGGGCTTTTAATCCCCAGTCTACTCCCTTTGGCACCAAATAGTTATTTTTATCATCTACTTTCCCATCAAAGTTTTTCTGCAGCATTCCCTAAAGAAAATTCTGCTGGCTCTCAATTCCTAAGGAAACCAAAATATCTGACAAGAAGGCTAAGTCCTTAAAAAGGCAGACCTAGAAAATTAATTCAAAATGGCCAGAATTTCCTATTCATTTTCTGGATGGATTTTTCAGACAAAGCAGCATGTAAATTCAGACTAATGCAAGGCCAGAAGAAAAGCCAAAGATGATGGAACTTTCCAAATTATTTTCTTTTGCGTCGGTCAGCTTGACAAAAACCAACAGGGTAGCACCAAAGCAATGTACTGACTTGCCTCCTTGACCACCAGAGCCCATCTCACCAGCTGCTGCTTGTGTGTGACAGCTGCCTGGGGCTCTGAGTAGCATCAGAAGGTCCCTGCAGGGGAGCCTTGCAGGGCTTCTGTGGCCTGTGTGGACCCCCTGCCAGCGAGAAGGTGTGGGAGCACTGGGAGGTGATGGACAAGCAGAAGTGGTGGATAGTGCTAGAGCCCTGGTGGGCCCGAGGCTGGCCCACGTTAGGGAAGCAGTGCTTGGATGGAAAAGAAATAGCAATGCGTCTTGCCCAGTATGGGGGAACTCGGGATGAAAGGTCCATCTTCCCACCAGGCTAGTTTAGCAATCCCTCAGCCATCTGCAACGTATCCTACCTGGCTGTATCTGAAGCCTTGATGATGGAAACTGTCCACTGCCTTCTGAATCCATGCTTTTTGTGGGATGTTAGTAAAGATTAATGGTTAGCTAAAAATCAATTGGCTAAATTTACGTGGAGGGCTAGTTCCAGTTTGTCAAATAGACAACGAGAATATTTTTCATCTGCTTGTCTTTCATTATTAGAACTCAGGCTGAGCCTTTTTTGCTGAGTTTCTCTAAGCCCATCGGTACATGGAATTAACAGGAAGTTCATTCACTGCGAGGGTGAGGGCCTGACAAAAGCACAGCAAACCCAAACTGCAAAATAAACTACGTTCTCAGTTACACTTTCCCAGCTCCAGTAGCTGGTGCAATTTTGTGGCAGTTAACAGGGTCTAAATTAAGAAGCTCATCAGAAATAAGACTGAAAATTATACTGGTTCTTATTTACTTTCTTTTATCTTGATACAACTTCCTAAAAGGATATTTTAACAGATCCTTTAAACATTTGTAGTAAGGAGCAATAAACAAAATGTCATAATTTCCATATGAAGGAGTTTCTCTCAGTGCAATTCCTATATAAAAAAGCCATTTTATCCTAATATGGTCTTAGAGCCTAAGTAACATATTCTGTCGCAATGACTTTTGCATCAAAACAATTTTTCTGTTTCATATCCAAGAAGAAATGTTGAATATTTAAATTCCATATCCTTTTTGATCTTAATTCCCATCACACAAGAGCTCTTTAGGCCTCATCAATGTGCTCTAGGTGCAATATCAGAGTATATTTTTCATATTATGGGATCTAACCCAAATTAAGAAACCAAAGGGGTAGAAGCTGTACATGCCTGGAAGGGAAAATGTTTCTGCTCGGAGCACATAGCAGGGTAAAGCATCAAACAGAAACGTAACAAAAGTCTAAAATAAAGGGTTTAATGCCTTGCTGCAAAGTCCTTGCTGAAAATGTAGCACTCGGCTCCCTTCTGATTTAAAAACTTTGCATTCCTGCTGACTTCAGTGGTGTTTATATTCAAATAAGTAAAGGCACCATGAGTACAACTGCAAGTTGCAATAAATCTGCAATAAAGGAGATTAGGCAGGCTAACTAAGGAAATACAAAGAGGTGTTTAAAGCTACCACTCCCTTGTAAGCATTTATGTTTCAGATGTATAAACTACATGAAAAATAAACAATGTCTAGAAAATAAATGTAGATAGTGTTGTTTATGAATTTATACTCCAATGGCATGAGTCCTGAACCACCAAGAAAGGCCCCACTAAATGACTTGCCAGAGCCAGCGGTGTATTTTACTCGAGTAGTCTTTGAGTTGTATCCAGCCCTTAAAATAGAGGGGGTTTTGAGCATCTCAAATGCAGGATTGCTTTCCTCCTGCTTAAGGTTATGTTCTCATGAGTCATGTGGTGGTGGCCATGTCTCTGCTGCTGGATGCTCCTGCCCCACCATCACCCCTCAAGAACCACCCTGTCCTTGTGCAGGCTGGGACAGAGAAATCAATACATTTTCCCATTTGAGAAATGGTGTAGAATGTGAGGAAAGTTATTTTAAAATGGCTTAAAATTTGTATTGATTTTCTGAATCAATATTTCAGGATTTTTGAATTCCAGAGTAGCCGTATGTCCGCCCTGTGTTTTGTTCCCACCTCTCTGCATCTATAAATGATAGTCTGAGCATGTCACATGCTGCAGAGAGAGAACCAGCTGCGCATCCAATTACCCCCATACTGTACTTGTGAGGAGGAAAATAATATTTTAATAGAAGAACCAAAAATACAGCTATACTGGTACTAGTTACTATTTAAAGCAATTCTGCAATGCAAGATAATGAAATAATTTCATCTGGCCAATGCAGAGAAATAAAGGCCCCTGTGCAATTCCCACTCCTTGGGGCTGAGTGTTACAGTGAAAGGAAAGAGGAAGCAGGGACGGTGCCCTCTCTGTTGGCATCTTTTGCTGTGTGTTAGTGCACCCTGAGGAATGGGCAAGCACATAACCCACGGGTGACTCTTGCTGCTGTCAGTGCTCACATGCCACCCAGGCGCTCCTCTGCCATGGATAAACAGACCATCCCTTTTATCTGAACAAGTGAAAACTGCTGGACAGACACATGGCTGCCTATTAATCTCCAAAGTGGAATGTGGTAACATTTACACACAACATGGTTCCAGTCATTAAATTACTGAAAGATTAACAATCCCAAGTGTTCAATAAACAGAAAAGACACCATACAAATGAAACGTTTTAGTCAAGGGAAATTTTTGCTTTAATGTGACTAATCCAGTACTTGTTTCTTGAGCCCCAAGTCACAGTGACTGGAGGAGGAGAACATAATGTGGTCTGGGTTTCATTTTGAGGACTCTTTTTAATTTTTATTGCTGCACTGATAATTTTAGCTTGCAATAAACAAAAATATCTACTGTTCCACAGATACTTCTCTGTTTAATGCTTTAGGTGGTTAACAAAGAAAATGTTTTGAACTTAGGGTTGTTTCTTAGGTGAAATATTTTGATACCATATTTAAAGAAAAAGTATCCTGAATACATCTTTAAACACATCAGCTTGTTAAAAGTATTGACCTGGCTGTAATTTAAAGGGGGATGGAGCCAAAGCACCTTAACCTCTTCGGGAAGATGAAGACAGCTATCTAAGTGCAGCATAAAATGCCTTAATATGAAAGTCATGCAGGGCAGTAGAGCCAGAAGAACTATTTAATGTTTACACATGCTTTTCATTCCCAAAGATCTCCATGCACCCAAGGAGGATCCCTCCTGCCAGTTCCTGGCCAGAGCGGGGCCCTGCGGGCCATGGGCACCCCAGAACAGCTGCCAACCCCCAGCACCCAACAACATCCTCCATCTCCCCTCCCTGACTGTTTGTTTGCTTTAGATCTCTTATCACCCATCACCCTCCGGGCAATATTGCTGAGCTGCCGCACCTGGCGAATGGAGCGCTTGAGCTTGATGTCAGAGGAGATTTTAGTTGCTTAAATAGAAATAAACTACAAAAGAGCATTCACAGGGCTGTAGACCTTGGATTTGGGGGGTTTGCTTATTTTCAGGACATACCCAAAATAAGCTCTCTGCACTAAAGAGAGTTTGGTAAGGCATATACCTGCTCTGACAAGATGCCTAAGTTTATAAACCCCCTGGAATCTGATCCCTTTAAATATTAAAAATAATCCACTGTATTGCATCTAATTGAAACCCACTGAATACTTAGAGGAAAGGAGAGATGAGTCAATCCCAACACCTTTCACCCACAAGTGCACCAACAGTTTTCTGATCTTCTTTAATCATAGAGCTCCAATGGCCTGATTCGTCACAGGAGTGCATCTCCAGCCATCTAATCTTTCCGCACTCAGCTCGGGTTTCCCCCATCCCAAGGAATCACACACAACCTCTTTGGAGAAGAGGGGATTTTCTTTTCCCTTCCCATGTCTGCAGCTTCCTCAGAGTCTGCATTTTTGTTATTGTTGTTCCATGCCCTCTTTCCTGCCTGCCGCGATGGAGCAATGGCTGGGCTGTGAGCAGAGAGGTCAGGGGTGAGTGGGGAAGGGCTCAGGCACCGCGCGCCAGACAGCCAGTACACTGGATACTCTCGGGCACAACCCAGATACTTTGCTCTTTGCTCATGTACTGGGTTATTAAACATGCCTCCAAAGCAACAGCAGTAAGGCAGAGACACTCAGGAGATGAATTGCCAGTTTTAGTGAGTGTTAAAGCATCAGGGAATGATAAACCCAACTTTTAATGTTGCTGCTGGGTTGGATTCATTCTCTTCTTAATTTTTATTCCTGGTTCTCACCTCTTTGGCTGTGCCACCATCCTCAATAGCTTCCCTCTACCCCTCAGTGTGGCACCAGCCTGGCACAGCTCAACAGTGGTCACGGAACCAGGTGATAGGATGAAGGGTGAATTATCCTCCTGGCTTCCCCCAGCCATTCAGCACGGGGAAGAGGGATTTCATATGTGGTTTAGCAGTCTCACTGTCCAAGCAGAGCACAGAATTCATGCAAAACCCCAAAAGGGAGGCCTAAAGTTTTGGATGGGGGGGATTTTCTCTATGTGGGGGTGTGTGTGCGTGCATCATTCAATGCATGTGGTAATTGTCACGTATGACATGTATATTCCATTTCTATGACACTTGATGCCAGTAGAGGCAACTGTATGAGCGGTGGTCAGGAACAAACTCAGAAGGGGCGTGCTCACCAAACAAGTATGTTCACGAGCAATTTAATAAATTTATGTATAACAGACACATGTATTTCCTCATTTGCAAAAGACTAATCTGCACCTACCACAGAGCTCTGTCAAGAAACAGTTTCATGCACATAAATTGTGCTAAAATCCCTGACTAGAAGGCATGGGACAAGATCCAGGGTACAGATCCCACCATGTGATGGAAAGCTGGCATACCTCTAGCAGACATGAGAAGAGACCAATTATTTTAATTGTTAAAATTTTAAAATCACTTTTGCTGTAGCTGCAGGGTGATGATCCTGAGCTATTAGGTGGTATTTTCTGGAGGAAAAATGTTGTGGTTGTGGTGCCTGTGATTGAAAGGGTAGGATTCCCTGCTTTATCCTGTGCACATGCAGCCTACAAACTATGTCTAATGAAAGATCTTGGGGTTTGTATTCCTGTCTTTGCTGTTTCACATAATACTTAGCCTGCTAAAATGAGGCTGAAAGGCCTCTCGACAGATGTTGTTCACTGAAGAAGAAATTAGGCTCCAAATTAAGAGCAAGTACCCTGCACTATTTAAGGCACAGGGTATATTCTATTAACCCAGCACACTGTTTGCAGACCAGAAGCATGGCAGGACACAAAGTAAACCTAGAGATTGTGAGATCCAAGTGCCACCAACCCCAGGGCATTACCACACAACACTGATGCCCAGGAGAGGCTGTGACTGTAGCTTGGCCAACCCCTTGGGTGCAAGGGGTGGGCTGGGGAAGTGATCACCACCATCCTTCTCTCATCATCTCAGTCACAGCCTGTATGATTACAAAGACTTTACAAATTTGAGCAGTTTGGGTTTGGTGTTCAGAGATGCTGAGGGGTTTCTAGTTCTGATGTTAATGTGGAGGATGAGGGGCTCTCGTGTGTGATGCAATTCCTGAATCATCAGAGAGTGGCATCATGGCCCAATCGTCTTCTTAAAAATGCACTATGCCTGCAACCCCCAGCTGTGTATATAATCCGTTTCAATTTTTAGCATAGGTTGAGTTGAAAGAGTTTATTCCCATGAACTTTACAGCCCTTTAATGTGAAAAAATATCAAATATAGGTAACTAGAAAACATGAATAAATATAATTAAACATAAAATGCTTGTAATGATATAAGAACTGACCTCAGCCAATTAAAATTTTTAATAGAAAAAAACCCTCTGGCATCAAAACCCAAGTGCATCAACAGCATTGTCCTTTCTGTAATAAGGATTAGTTTATATTTCCTGACAGCTGAGTGAGAAGCAGTCCAAATTGTAGCTTCTTGACCTTTCTCTCATTCAAAAAGAGGTCAAGATACTACATGAATAAAATGGGGAGTGTAAAGACACATTTGGAGGGGGAGACCAAATCTTCTGTTACCTATTGACTAACTATGAACCTTTTAAGAATGTTACTCTTTTCAAATATTGACTTTTTTTATTTCTTCTCTTACAATTGCAATGGGGGTATTTGAGAGCCCCACAAACTACTTTATCATATAATTAGTTTATCAGTAAATTTGGACCTCATACATCAATCACTATAATGCAAAACCTCCACTGAGACAGAAACCAGATGTGCGTGCTTCTGCTTTCTTCTTTGTAGTATCTACAGCACCATTAGTGCCTATGCTACAGTTTAAATTGAATTCAGCAAAAAGCAATGATCTTACTCTCCTGCAAGCAATCTAATATTACTGCAGGCATAAATCAACATTATGTTGATTGACAACTCATACTCTTTCCCTGTTCTTGTATGGAAAAGGGTGAAGTGTGACTTGTGTATGCAAAAAATAATTTTAATTAGTCAGGTACAGAAAAAACACTTGGTTTCTAAGAAAATGCTGTAAGGTGGGCACGCTGTGACAGTAATACCAAGAGGCTCAATACACTGAATTATCTGAAACCACTGGAAAAGGGCGTGTCTGCCCATTTCTTCCCCATGCAGCCTGTGGTGTGACTTTCAGCTGCCACTCACTTCCTTACATCTGTACAATCCAAATGGGGAAAACATAGCTGCTCCTGAGACAGGCTGGAAGGTGTTTTTTTCAGACACAACAAGAGAGGACTCTTTCTGGGGCTACCAAGAAATCATCAGGATGTCTGACCTTTGTATCCTATGTATCTATCTGACCTATGTATCCCACAAATTTCAGAGGTGAGGGTTTATGCAACCTCCAAGTTTATAGTACTTCTTAAGGACAACGGAGTGGAGCTCCAACCAGGGCAGTGCCTCTGTGTGATGACTATCAGTCGCTTCACAGACTGATACCTTGTAGGTATTCTTCATTCATACAAAATTCTCCTTGAAATCAGAGTCCAATCGAAAAATACAAAGCCCAGCTTGCACGTGCATTAAAAATCCAAACAGATAACTATTTACACTACTTTTTCATTTTCCCAGTGATCAAGCACTGGACTGGTAATAATCCCCAAAGGGCTGATTATACCAGCAAGATACAGCAGCTCTCTGACCACACCTCTTCCCCAGGAAAATCTCTACACCAGTGCAAAAGGCAGCATGTTTGTAGCAGAGCAAAATGGGAATTTCATGTTTGCCTGGAATTAATGGTTCTCACGTTCTTAGCAGAGCTGAGCTGAAAGCGTGTACCACAGGACTTGTCAGGCGGTCTGTAACACACATCCTTTCCAAAATTAAAAACTTGTTCTGATTGCAAGCAGACTTTTTCGGAGTATATGCCTTCTCTTCGCTCCTGAGAACAAGCCAGCAGATGCTTCAGTGTTTCTAAAGCATGATACTTGCTGCTGCTCATCTGCATGTCTAGTGTACCAGCAGAAGAGTCCTTCCTCCAGGAATAGCACGTGTGTAATGTATTACATTACAGCTGATTAAAGTAGCCTCTACTGCTACTGTTAAACTTGACTGGTAGAGCATCCAAATATTTGCAGGCACCATCTTATCAACACAGAATATTGAAATTGTGCTCTTATCACTGTGCAAAAAGGCTGCTGAAAACCTCCTGCCTTGGTGAAATCAGGTACCCACACTAATACAGTCGTACCTGGAAAGCTGAATGGTATTGTGGAGAGAAGTCTGAAACAGGTGCATAAAATGCACACTTTAACTTGGCAAGTTCCAGTTACAGTCCCGTGTTTGAAATAGCTCTCAAACATCCACCCAACATTATCACTGAGAGACATAAGGTCATGTCACTATATTAGAGTGGGAAAGGGAATGGCTGATGCATTCCTAATGGCAGAATTGTAATAATACAGAAACAGCAGAGCAGGACTTGGCCTGAAGAGCTACCTATATTAGTGACTATCTATCAGCCAGCAAGGGCTGGATGTGATTCCTCAAGCCCAGGCTGTTAGAGAGGACTTTGAAAATGTGTCTCCTTTCTTGTAAATTGAATAGATTTTGACTGGAAAACACTGAGACTAAAGAAGTAGAACTGTCTTCATAGCTCAGTGACACTTTTAGTTCAAACACATGAAACCAAACCCCCAAGTGCAAGAAGGATAGGTAATATGGTACTTAAATATGATTTTTAAAGAAGTTCTTCAAGCTGCAAAGGTTATTAACCACCAGGAATCTTTCCCTTAATATATATTAAAAGCTGGTTTATATGGAGGGCTTTAGGTGTACTCAAATTTCAAACGCCTGGGTTATTTTATTACTTTACTGATCTAATCAATGCAGGTGTTTCATAGCAAAAGCACACAGGCAATCAGACTGTCTGAGGGAAGCAATGAGTTGCACACATTTCTCCCAGCAGAAATAGCTGGCCACAAGTGCACTGGAGTGAATGGGCCTTTGGCGTTAATTGCACTTAGATGGCAATCAGGCTTAGGTGTACAAAGATACATGTTTTAACCGATTCATTAAAGTGTTGTGGTATGTTCTTCTGAAAATCAACCGCTTCCAATTTTGCCAGTGAGGAGACAGGGAAGGACAGAGGTGAGGCCACCACGGCCCATGCCAGGCAGGCGGTGCAGTCAGTGCCTTTCCCATGGCTGGCTGTCGCTGCGGGACAGGCACAGGGCGTTGTGCCCCACCGGTACACGCGTGCTCTCCCACTTGCCGCAGCCAGCCCAGCCAGCGATCGTGCCATCTCTCTGTCTTTACCAAGATCAAATGGAGCTACTCAATCAGGGGATGCCATTATTGCCTCCACCATGCAATTTCCACTATCAATAATTTACTGTATTTGCTGCACGGGCAGAAGGGAGAAACGGGCCAGGCAGATTTTTGACAGGGGTTACAGAACCCACCCCGCGGACGGGCGGGCAGAGTCGAGCAGGGCGTTTCGCCCGAGATCCACGGACTCCGCGGCCGCCCATCTCCGCCGGCGGGGGCTGACGCGACGGGCGACCCCGCTCTCGGTCTCGGTCTCGGTCTCGGTCCCGCTCCCGGTCCGGGCAGAGCCGCCTCGGGGCCGCCGGGACTGAGCGCCCGCTGCGCGCCTGCAGAAAGTCACCGGTGTAACGTTACCTGGGGCGCTCATTAATAAGCAATGTCTGTTATTATCTTGATTGCATTCTTAATAGGCGAACTACGGAGAGGTCAGCGCGGGAGCGATATTTAAATGGATCGGGCTTGCTTAATACCCGGCGGAGTAAACCAATATCCCGCCGCTGGCGGGCGAACAGACACCCCCCCCCCCCCCCCTCGGGGGGCGCCGGGGGAGCGGAGCGAAGGGGAGCGGAGCGGGGCCGGGCGGGCGGGGCGGGGGCGGTGGCGGGGCCGAGAGGCGGCGCGGAGGCTCTAAGCGGGGCAGCGCGGTTCCTGCGGAGGCTCTAAGCGGGGCAGTACGGTGCCTGCGGCCGCCGCAGCCGCTGACCGGGGACGAAGCCGCTCGGCGAGGAGGAGGCGGCGGCGGGGCTGGGCCGGGCCGGGAGGCTCCGTTTGGGCGGCGAGAGTGGGGGATCCGGCTCCGCTGCCCTCCCGCCCCTCATAAAGCTTTGATGAGACACTTGAGACGCCGCCTGTGTTGCCGAGGCGCCGGGAGGTGGCCGGTGGGACTGGGCGCCCGGGAGAGGATGTGACTTCCCGGAGGGGACCCGGACAGGCTTTGTGTGGACGACAAGGTACGCGGCGCCCCGACAGGAAACTTGAAGGGCCGGGGCGGGGTGGTGCGGGCGGCTGCGGGGCCGGGCGGGCGCCGGCCGGTGAGAGACGTCGGGGAGCGGGCAGGGCGGCTGGGGCTGTGCGGGGGGT
>JAWWEU010000158.1:512575-566325 GCA_035583155.1 Acropternis orthonyx | reverse complement strand
GGCGGCGCTGCCCCGACGGCGGAGCGAGCGGGGCGCGGCCCCGGGGTGGCGGGGGGCGCCCCCTGGCGGCGGGCGCGCCGCGGGGCGCCGGCCCCCTCGTTCCCTTTCCCTCCTTCTCCCTCTCCTCCTCTCCCTCCGCCCGCGCCGGGAGCGGAGCAGCCGGGCTGCGGGAAGGGCCGGGCGCCGCCCCGGCGCTGTCGGGCGAGGTGCCGTCAGGGAGGGGCGCGATGCACTTGTTGAAGCTGGACCGTGGCTGGAATGTGAGGCATGCCGGGCGCCCTCACCGGGATCCGGGGCCGTGGGCTGTGCCGTGCCCGCTGCCGCCCGTCTGGCGAGCCCCGGGGCAGGAGCGGCTGAAGGGCCGGCGCTCGGGAGGGGCAGCGGCGGGGCTCGGCGGCGGGTTCCTGCAGGGGTGCCAGGCACTCCTTCAGCCAGAAGGGAACGGGGGTTAAATGGTAAATTTGGTCGGCAAATGATTAATCGGTACTTCGGAAACCTTGTGCTGTCCCACTGCTATTTTTGGCTTTTTTTCCCCTAGGATTAAAAACATGAGGTGTTACAGCTGGGGGTCACGCTTGCTTTGCTTGTTTGTTTTTAAGAGGTGCTGTTGGTGTTTTGGTGTCTTGGTTTGTACATTCCAGTTAAGATACATCCTTTTCCTCTCAGTTTATTGTAGTTTGCTGTTCTGAGGTTATGCAAGATCAATAGTCATTACTTATTTATGTTTCTAGTAACACAGTTCTAATGAATGCAAAGAATCTATCCTGGCAATACATTTTTTTTCAGCCAGTATTTCTGTAATCTTTAATTCATGGTGATAAGTACATAAAATGAATTTCCTTGGTTGTCTGTAGATACGAGCGAAAGGCTGGGGAAGGAGCCACCTGCTCGTGGGTGGGAGGAACTTTCACATCACCAAGTTTGAGTGGCTGGTTGTGCAGAAGTGAAGAGTTTGCTGTTTGCGCATGGGTGGCTGTCCCAAGTGAGGAGGTCGTCATGTCGTCCTGCTCTTTCGTGCCGGGTAGTGCCTTGGCACATTGATTTACAGATCAATGGCTCCGCTTACAAAGCTGGAGTGCTGCCTGCAAGCCCTTGGGTGAAAACTTGACCCCAGTGATGGCCCGGAGTTAGTCTAGGTACAGAAAACAACACAAGCAGAGGGGACGCTCTTGGCTCTGTGCAAGCTGCCAATCCTGTGGTTTGGCATGTGAGAGAAGGTAGCAGCTGTCAGGGGGATGCTACGCCTTCCTGTGTGTGGAGCGGCAGGGCACTGGCTGTGTAAACACACCTGGGAAGAGGGAGAAGACAAACAGTGATGTTCTGCAGGAGCGAGTGCTGTACCTCACCTTGGTCTCAGGGTAAGGCAATTACTCTGTTTCTACTCTTAAATAGCTTAAAGGTGCTGGTAGACGTTTCTGCCACTTACTTAACACAGCTAGATACAGGAGCCTTTTTGCGGGGCTCTGTAACTCACAACAATTTTCTGCTGTAGTACTACCACTTAATGTTCAGCTTCACTGAACCTCGGCTGGGAAAACCCATATGTAAGCAGTGTGCCTTCTGTTCATGTTGCCACTGCTCTCTGCTTTCCGGAGCTGCAGGGTAGATCCTGTTGTTATATGGCTGTGAAATCAGGGTAAACCAGGTCAGAAAGATGAAGAACGTTTTTATCTGAATAATGCAGACATAATGGTGAAGGAAAATGGGAAAGGAGTTTTATCTTGGAAGGAGCAGAACTAAACTGAAAAAAGTTTAATTTCGAGCAGCATGCTTTTAAGCACCGAGGCATTATGTTGTAACAGTAGTGCTATGGGAGTACTACAGTATGCTGGAATACTACAAAATGTAGTGCACAGACGCAAAGGATTTTAAAGACTTGTTATCATGTGAAAGAATATAGAGGAAAATAAGCTTCTGTGCTTTTGCCTAAAAGCTTTGCATACAGTGACAGTGCTGAGCTGAAAGTAGCTGCAGTTAAAAGTCCTTGCAGTACCTGTAGCACTTTGTGCAACTGTTACTCTGCTGTTGCTGTCAGGAAAACACAGGAAGCTGCACGTTTTGCTCACATAATAATTCTCTGACGGGGTGCAGGTTGCAGCTACAAAAGCAGGTCACAAGTAACTTGGAAGTCGGAGAGCCTCTCAATCCTCCTGTGGGTACGTACTGCATGAAGATGAGAAACAATTCACTCTACCGAGTTATTTGTGTAGTAAGTGTGACCCTATTAAAAAAAAAAAAAAAGAAAAAAAAGGTATTTCCCATACCTGCCTTCTTAGTTTGTATAGAAGGCTGAAGAGTTGTTCTAAGAATGTGCCCTGTGCCTACGCTAGAAATCTCACGTTAGGCATTGTGTGAATTGGTGGAGGCTTCACTAGAAAAGGATATGTGCTTTTAATAGGTTAATTGCTAACTTGTCTTGACCTGTTTTCAAGCATATGTTGTGAGCACTTGGTTCCTCCTAAATAGCTGAAATGCTGCTTAATTGGGAAACTCTCAATCATTTCTTAGATCAGTTCATTCACAGGCATTCTTAGTAATGCTTAGCTGTAAACACCCTTTAAAAGGAAGCTTTTAAAAGGCACTGAAGCTAAGCTATTTTTGTGTGTTGCTGAATTGAAGTATTAACTCAATAACTTACTGTCTTCAGTTCCAGCTAGGAGAGTGCTGTGTGTAACAACTCTTGTTTGCTGTGATACACCATTGGGAAGCAGCACAGGTGTGTACTGAGTGAACTGCCTAATGTATTGGAATGGGGTTGGTAGGCTGTGCCCACAGTCTGTCAGCTCACAAAATCTTACTGTTTCCTTTCCTTATCCATACTTATTATTCAGTCTTATCTTTGACTGCAGGTTCTTTGAGGCAGAGACAGTCTTGCCTGTCTTCTCTTCCTGGTACCTGACAAGGGCTTATCAATGCTCTTGTAATACAAACAAGAAATAATAGATTTTGCTATGCAGTGCATGTTGACAACTACCATGGCTTCCGTGTTATCAATTCTATGCTCTGAGCAGTCCAATGAAGAACACTGTTTGCAGGAGTTGTCCACATGGAACAGAACAGTCATATGCATAAGGTGTAGGTGATCTGTAGGGTCATGCTCAGCCTTTCCTCCTTTCCAATATTCAGGGCCTAATTATCAAGAAACTGTAGACTGGTGGAGTTTAAACTGCTACACGCAGTAGCAACAACGAACATAGAACTGTCTGAAATACTGAAAATGCCATGGACTTGACTGAACAGGCAAGAGTCTTACAAAAAAAAAAAAAAAAGTCAGCCTCATCTCAGGCACAATTCCTACCCTTTATAACCAGTGAACAGAGAGTTAGTTGTGATGATACTGACCTGATGTGATTGTAGTTCTTGGTAACACTGATACTAGTGGTTGCAGAATGTCCCATTACAGCATAATTTAGCCATTACGAACAGATACATCTGTCTAAAGATGGGTACCATGGACAACCAGAGGAAGCAAAAGGAAACTTCATTTAGTGGTTTTTTCATGCCCTGGTGGCAGCTGCCATAAGGCTGTAGAAGTTGTATACTTTCCTCGGTAAGAACATTGTATTTTTCAGAGAAGTCATTTTCTGAAACCAGTTAATTAGGACAGTTATTTCTGGCCGTGGCATTTGTAGAGAACAGAAGGCATGATTGTTCTTATATTTGTTTCTCTGAGTCCTTTGATCGACTAGAAGCTCTCGATGCTTTACGCTATAAATTACCTCAATCCTTTGGCAGTTCATTTCTTTTCTTGTGTACTTGGTTAGGAAAATGCAGAAATCCTTGTGACTCAGCTACAGACTACTATAAATTATGGAGAAATGGGGGAGGGGGTCACATTTCACATTAGGAAAGGCAATTCTAGGAGGATGGGAGGAATACTGGTTGCTAAATTTGAGATAAGCATCTTATGGTATCTCAAAATCTGAGCAGCTACTGCCACCTAGAGATGCACGAACCACACGGACTGCTCAGGCTGGCTCTGGCAAGGGAGCCTGCACCATTAAAATGAGTTAATCCCAATCCTTTTTACTCCTTAGTGTAAATTTAGTGTATGAGTGCAGGCTTTTTTTAGCCCTGTAACTGAGGTGTTACCTCTGAATCCTGTTCTAGCAATTCAGGTAATTAAGTTTCATACAGTCTTCTTTGTGTGGCTTGAATAGGTAAACAAGAAGCATCACTTTCAGTAAATCATTTGCTGACTGAACTTTTGACTACACCTAAAGAAGTATTTGCAAGTCAAATTTATACTGGTTCAATACAGCTGTTGGTGAGACTTTATAGCTTGTCTAAAGGTTGCACAAATAAAATGCAATGTAGAACTAGTCCCTTAAGGATTTGAGTTAGGTTGAAGGTAGGTTTGTTCCCTATCCCATCACTGAAGTCTACTTGTAAGGGGCTGTTCTTTAACAGATAATTGGTGGGCTAGAAAAAAAGTCTGATTTTTTTCTAATGTATCCAGTCAGCAGCCTTTATGTTGGTTTCACTAGATTCATAATTTCCTCTATTTAAAAATTAAGTATTGAAGTGGAGTTGAGTACATAGGTATTTGCTGCTCCCTCAAATTTAACAACATGGAATACACATGTTGTATCTGCCCCTTGGTTCTTCGTTTTGAGCTCACAGCTTCTGATTTTTGTTTCGGACATCAACCTGCTAGAGCAGGTTCTTCTTCTGCATGTGAGAGGACTGTTCCCTGTTTAATTTGTGAAAGACTGCTTACAGAGAGAAACAATGAGCCTTTTTTACCCACTGAACTCCTAATCTCATGTGCAATTATTTGTTTGACTCTTAGAGACACAGTATGATTTGGGGGCTTTTATAGTAACTGCTAACTCTTGCCTGTCAAATGCCCAATGGAATAAGAGAACCAACACAACTAAACCTCAGCGTAACTAAACCTGGAGTTGATAAGCCACTGGTTGATTGCATGTACTATATGACTTTCCATGTGATGTTTTTTTTAATTTCTTAAGATGCTTGAAGTCTGTCAGTGTAAAGTATATTGGGATAAGAGCTTTATGCGTAACTTCTTAGGGAATAGAGTTTTCCCGTGGGAAACTGAGGAGCTGTGACACAGGGATATTTGCCACAAGTCAGGAGGCAACTGGAAACTGTTTTATACCATATCGGGGTGCATGAGAGCTGTTGTACCAAGCTAGAGTTTGAAAAACTATCCTTGGCTCACTGGAGTTCCACATCAACCTCAGCCTTTCCTATATGTGGATTGAGCTACACTACACCTAGGCTTTACGTGCATGTAGCATAGAGGAGAAGCCTGGAAAAAAAATTGAACTGAGCAAAATGCTGTCAATATGCTCTTTATTAATTCAGCATGCAATAGACTCACCCCAGAATCCTGTAGTATGTATCTTTTAAAAATGAGTTAAGCTTAATCTTGTGCCAGTTCTAGTGCATGTTGTGGCTTATCTAATGTGATTTAAATGCTTCTTTCTTTAAAAGTAACAGCTTCTGAAGAAATGCAGTTTTGTCTAGATCAAGGAATTAAAGGTTGTGATCTCTGGATTCTTTAGTCCCTTATGCCATTTACTTTCTAAGCTTAGTACAACATGTAGTATCCATATGGTTTAGTTTATCCATCTTTACACTGGTCATGGCGTTCTTGTCAGTGTTCAGTACTTGATACACTGAGCAGAAAAGAAATTAAATCTGAACTTTATTCAAAGGCTGAATTAGTTAGTAAACCAATCTCTCCCCTTTGTCATAGTTGTCACTGCACCAGAGAAGTGTATGGACACTGTTGGGATGAGCGACAAGACTTGTTTTGCAGTATTTCTAGGTAATTGTGCCTGCTGGCTGCCTCTATTAAGACTTGGATCTTCACTTGCTATTTACATTCCTTCTGAGTTGATAATCCAGTTTGACTGAGCCGTAAATGCCAAGAGAGAATGCTATTTGATAGAATTTGTACTGAAAGCCAGTGTGAGTCCAAGGGGGAAGCAAAGTCACTAACAAGTTCAAGCTGGCAAGGGTGACTTAACCAGACTCCATGCCAAGAAACTGTGGAGAAGTATGAATGTGCTGCTGAACATCATGACCATCCTTTATCTTTGTAATTGGTTGAACCAAAACTAGAAATAAACACATCTGAAGTTCTCCATTTTTGCTTTTCCAGATATAAACATTACAGTTTATGTCAATGTCATGATTTTTTTCTTGTTGGCAGCTTATGTCCCACAGACTAGTGAAGTAGAATTGTTTCTATTTTATGAGGGGCAAAGAAGGATGTTTCACATGTCATTGCAGCAGCACGCTACTTACTGATGTAGTGTTGGCAAGTTGCTGCCAATGAAGTGGTGCAAAGAGAGAATAAGCAGGTGCATCTTTACATCTTCTCACAGAAATACAAATTTTGTGTAATGAATAGCAATAGAATAACTGAAAATTAGTTTTCCCCTTTAAAGCCAATGATTGGCACATGAATTTAAAACAAAGAATAAAGCTGCCTTCCTTGAAAGACTCGTTTCAAGTCCTTTTCTCTTTCAGTTTTGCACTAATGATAGATTCATGCTGCCCACTGTGCATAACTTTTCTGCCATTGAAACTGCAAAAGTAGGAGGAACATCACCAATGAGCAAGGATGTTGCAAAAGGTCAAGTCAGTCAATTCCACATACCTCCATTAAAAAAAAAAAAAAAAAGGCCGAAATAATATTTAAGAAGAAGCTACTTAGAGGTCTAAGCCTCCAAAGAAGTCTACCTTTGAAACTTACAAACCTGGAGGCAAGATCTTGAATTCCATAAGCCTCAAGCATGAAGTCATATGACCAGCTTCTTAACATGTTTTGTTCAACATGGATACTATTGTATTTTTTTTCCTTGCTCTGATTCTTGTAACTGTTACAAAATATATAGACACTTATGCTGGGAAATACCATAAATCATTTCCTCTGCCTGTAGCTAATGGAAGGACAGGTATGCAGTGAGAGCCAGAAAACACAATAAATAACTTCCATGTCTACTTTAAATTAAACACTTTGGAGCAAGTCATCAGTCGCAAAGCACCACCAGGCCTGTTAGCATTCAAGTGGTACTCACTGAAAATGGCTGCAGGGGAGCTGCTGATACTCTGCATATCGTGTAATTTGTCATCTTTAGGCGTAATTTTGCTGAGGACAGGCCTGAGCCATTGGTATTTTAAAAAAAAAAGATGGATCTGTGGAGTTGCCTTGGAAAAGGGGATGACTGGAACTGATTCATCTTTTCCTTTTATTGTTTTGATGGTGATGGTGCTGCTACACTAGCTTCATCCCCTGTAAGTGTTGGATATCCATATTACAGGTAGGCGTAGTCTTGCTCTTCTTGTTTTATCCAAATTAAGGCTGACCCTTGGTCCCTGGAAAGCTGCCTGGTTTGTGTTTATAGGGCTGGTAAATACCTACCTGTGCAGTAGTACTTCTCCATGAGAATAGGTCTTTCCTGAATTTCATAGCAAGTTTGCTGCAGGTAAAAGCAGCCCCTGGATGAGATAGGAACTTATGTTGCATTTCAGTCAAACTTCTTACAGCTTTTAATGGTGAAGAATATTTATATTTTGACATTAGTTTTGTTTCTCTTGTTGTTCTTTGTTATATGATAATTGAGCCCACAAACTGGAAGCATGAGGCTGAAAGCTGAAGAATGAAAGAAGAAACAAAAAGCCATATGGCCATAGCAGGAGTTCCTGCCACCCCACCTTAGGCTCGTGACAACATGCCCTACATTTAACCTACAGTCAGGAACTAATTAACAACACAGATGGAAGTGAGCTAGCATATGTATTCCAAATAATACCTCTAAGGTTTTAATCAGCCTCTTTCCTTGTTAGACATCTAAGTTACCATAGAGAGATTTGCAAAATATGTGGATGACACACGTGGTAAAGATAGCTTCGTGTAGTGGCTGAAGTGAGGGACTGGGACCAGAGGCTCTCCTGTTCTCTGGTTCAGAAGCAACCTGCTGTACAATTTGGGCTTCAGGCTACTCAGAAAGAAAATAGTGTTTCTGATGCGGTTCTTCCTCAGCTAAGTATGTTGAGATTCAGTGTTTGCTAAGCACTCTGGAGGCTTTGATAGTGTGTTCTCCAAGAAATGTTGTACAACTGGAGAGTCACAGTAGCATAAGAACCAGGTCTGCTTTTGCAACTTCTTTTCATCTCTGTAACTACTAATGATCTCTAGTATGACAGCTCTGCTTTTGATTTTGAATAGGATGGTGGCTTCTCTATATTATGTTGTGGAGATACTTGGTGGAGGGAGAACACTTAGCTGTTTCGAACAGACTAATTGGGTAATTTAATGTTTCTTGCTTCAACTTTCTCTTTCCTCCCCCACCCCCAGCTATTTGAAGAGAAGTCATCCTTCCCTGCAGGGTAGTAGGATCTGGTTACGTGAAGGGACAGGTATTGAAGTTTTTCTAGAGAACTGTTTATTTAATGGCTGAAATCTCATATACAAACCTACCCTTTGGAGCTTAAGGGCTCTTACACTAAGAACTTTGCTGGCAGCAAAGCCACTTTCTTCAGTGGGGGGGGTGATGAAACAGGACACCCAAGTGAGGAACATTAGGTGGTGTTGGGCTGGATTTTGCATACTTCTC
The DNA here is from genome assembly GCA_035583155.1 of Acropternis orthonyx. Lineage (NCBI taxonomy): Eukaryota > Metazoa > Chordata > Aves > Passeriformes > Rhinocryptidae > Acropternis > Acropternis orthonyx. Next base: position 557,731 of record JAWWEU010000158.1, on the reverse strand, counting down.
TTTATAGACATGTCTGGGCTATTTATGTGCTTATAGCAGTGGGGGAAGGGGCGAGCTAGCCTGCACACCTAGAAAGCTTTTTCTTCCTCTTTAAAGTGTAATTATTACCAAATATGCCTGTATCCCTCAGAAGTCCAGAGTGCGAGGAAGCTGTTTTGCTGAAACCTGTCACATTATGTTCTGGTACAGATATTGGCTATAGTTTAAGGTAGTGACTCCATATTTATGTGTTTTTCTCACCATATAAATACTGGACCACGTTTACAACTGGTATAAATCTATGAATGGAACACTATACCAGGCAGTGATTGTGCCCACCAGAGTTAGGTCCACTGGAACTTACTGTTTCAAGGAACCTTAATGTTTTTGTGGAAATAATTCCCCATGATGCCGCAATCTATAGTTATATCTGGTGGGAAGTATGAAAAGTCATGAACCAGGTAACTTCATTTTTAATTGGGGATGAGAAGCACCCATCGTCTGCGTAATTCACAGAAATCACAGTGCAACACTCCCCTGTGAAAGAAATGATGCTATTATACAACTGGAAGATGGCAGGAATTTGGTAAATTAATTTTTCCTATAAGGCTGTAAGGTTTTTTACTATATGTTCCATTAAACATTTGTACTTAGAGCAGTACAACTGATAAAGCTTATTTTCAAACACTTGCCTCTTTGGCAGATGTACCTTCTCACCCCTTCTAGTAATTCCAAACCCTTTCCCTCTGGGGAGCTTGTGAAATGAAAGCAAAAATACAATGTTGTAAGTCTGTGAGCCCATGCACAGGTGTTTGCCTATGAATGGAGGAGAGGGGGAGCTTATTTGGGTGGGTCTCAGCTACCGTCATGCTGGTTACACATGTGACCCTGTGTATCCTTTTGTTGAATCCAGTTGAAGGTGGCCCTCAAATTTTTAAATTAGCTTAGGGATACGGTACCAGGCATAGCAATTTTAAAAGTCTTGTTTCAACATGAAACCACTTAGGAGGTGGGGAAACAAAAAGCTGAAAATTATAATGCTTTGAAATCCGTGGTGAGCTGCATTGTCATAGTAAAATATCAGTGGTGAAAGAGCACTTCTTGCCAAAGTGTTTTGAATACAGTTATGTTAACATAATGTTGACATAATTTTCCAACAATGTTATCTCTGAAGAAAAAGCTGTTGTCACAGCAAGACACATGTGGGGCTGGCTGCCCAGTGAAGTGGGTTAGATTCCTAATGAGTGTATCCTTATTCAATAGAAAGTCCTCAGTATTCCATTAACGTAGATTGAAGTGACTGTGCACACTTACAAATTTCTGCTCCTGCTCTGATTCTACTGTGATGTAATTTTGGACTTGAATGCTCCAAGAAACTGCTCTGGTACCTCAGTGTAAGCTTTTATCTCTTGCCCTCTCTATGGAAAATAGTTCCATGGAGATGCTGTCCTAACAACTGGACTGAGCATGTGTCAAGAGAAATCTGCACACAAGGGCGGACAGCCAAAAGATGACTGATAACACCACTGGCAAATCCAGGCATATTGTTAATACCTGTCAGGGTTCTGACAACAGGCATTTCCAGTTTCTGGTTCATGCACATCGCAGTGTACTGATCTGCTTCATTTCAAGTACTGACTATAGCTAAAAGCAAGGTATGCTCTTACAGCAGTGCCACACACAGTCAGGAGTCCCAGCACAGGTAAGAGTCTTGCAACAAGTAGGTATAGCCCTTGCTCTCCTCCCCTTACCCTAGAGAAAGCACTGCCTGCCCAAACCATGGGTAACTGCTTCATCTGATGATTATGCTTTTTAACAATGGATTTTCCTTGGCAAAGCTTCACTTATGTTCCTGATGAGTGCATAATGTTCTATAGGTCCCAGGAAGCTTGCCACTTGCAGTAGACCTGATGCGTGCGTGGGATGTACGTGCTGTTCAGTAGTTTATAGGCACTCTGTAAGATCCAAGCTCAACTGGTACAGCAGCTTCTGGGTTGTTCCAGGGCTGCTGGACACATGTCACAGTACAAGGGATCCAACTCGCACTAGATTGCACGCAACATGATCCATTCTGTTCCTGCTCTCGGGTGCCAATTATCCTTGACTTCAGTGGGAGCTTCATGTGTGTACTTGGCAGAATAGCTTAGTCTTGTGATGATTCAGCACAGTGTTTCATACCAAAGAACCATCATTAAATGGAAGATAAACCACAGATGCTACTCAAAGGTCTGAGGTTCTGCCTTAACATCCTTCTGCACACAGGTTGAATTAGCATTCCATAAAGCTCTACTGGCTTTTGAAGCAAATGATTTCGGAGAACTGTAATTATTGGCCCCCATGGAGGAACTAGATAGTATCTTGACATGTAGTAATGATTTCATGGACTGGTTTTTCATGTTTTGGGGGGTTAGGTAGCCTAATCTGTAGGTGAACTGTCCTTTCACAGAGGTTGCATTAATGTTACTTCTGAATGACCACAGTAATGGCATGAACATACCTTGACATATATTGTAAAAGGATTAATGCAGTTTTATGAGCCTGAAGGCAGTTTTGAAAATGAAATTTGCTAATGCATTGGTTTTAGGCTTGGAAGTATTGTCCCTACTGTACAGTATTTGTGACATGGCAATAGAAGTCCAGCATGATACTCTACCCATGATACTCCGATGACCAGAAGTAAACCTGCTGGTTAGTGCTTTTATTTGAGGAGGACATTCCCTGCATAGCTTGGAATTTCAACATAAAATCTTGGCAGAAAAATGTTGTGGTGAAGCATATTGTGTTTGATATGAATGGTGGCAGGCACACAAGTACCTTTTGGGAGGTGACTTTCCTTGTTTACAATTGGAATCACAACTCCCTTTGCAATTTGAGTGCCCCAAGTGTGGGATGCTGTACAGTGGGAAAGGCAGTGTGTGTGACACTGGTTCAACAATGAGTTTCCATGGTCAAAACATTAAAATAGTGCACATCTCTTCTATGGATGTTGTCTCTCTGAAAGCTGTGACACTATCTGTGAGCCTGGCCTGCTATTCCTTCACTTGTACATACTGCCAAAACTCATCCCGCCTGTTTCCTGGTATGGGCAGAATGGGTCTGAGATCCATCCGGCAGAGGTCCTGCTGGGAACTTGTAGTCTTGCACTTAGCCAATTTAAATATAAGCATGTTTGTAATGAGGAGACTGTCTGCTCTGTGCCCATTAAGGCAACTTAATTCTCACTCAGAGATTTGAAGCAAGTGTGTACTTTTCTCTTTGAGTGTCCAGAAAGGTATGATTAAAGTTTGTAGGAAACTCTGATGCACAGCTCTGTGAAAGATCAGCACTGTGATGTCATGGCATTATGATTTTGCCATTATTTTCTTTGGGTTCTTTCCCACCTCTGGTTTTAGGGAGACGTTGTGATTTTTTGTATGCACTGGCGAGAGAGTCTGATAAAACCTTGGAACCCCACAAAAAGGTCCTTGTAGTGCTTTAAACAGATGCATGCTTCTCCAGAGCCAGTGCAGACATTGCTGGAGTTTCTTTGCTCTCAGAAGCTGTACCACAGGCAAAATTTAGTAACATAAGATGAAAGCAAATTTCTCAGGTTAAAAGTTGTAGTTAAAGTTAACACTACTTGTAAATTTGCTTACTGTTTTTCTTGGACTTCAAAATGCTTCTTAGTCTCTGCCATCTCTGGCATTATGGCTAAGTAGATGTTATTACCTCAGGGAAAACCAACATGAGAATAAAAATAAAATAGGTTTCTTCTTCTTGACATGAAGCACCAACTTACAAGAATACAAATTGGATGTGGGTGTGCATGTGTATGTGTTGGGGGGTGGGCGCTTTATTTGCAGTAATAAAAAATAATTATATAGTTTGCTGCACAAATAGCCTCAAGGATAACCAGAGTGTGTCAGACATCTAGTTATGCATGTGATAAAGGTTAATAGTATTTGTTCTCTCTACATTTAGTCTTTGCAAATCATGTGCTGACATGCATCCCGTTTTGATATCTGTTCACACACTCTGGTAATGATGCGTAAAGCAGAAACTCATGCCTGTGGCATTCAGTAGTATTTAGTAAATTGAACTTTTGTGTAAAGATCTTAGAAAATGGCAAGGCAGAAAATGAATGTCATCTTGCTGCTAATTTTATCTTCCTCCACACACTCCTTTCTGGAGATTAAAGCATTACGAATCTATTCACTACTGAAAGTTATTTCAACTTCCATGGCACATATCAGGATGCAGGAAAGCAAGTACATGCTCACAGCTGTTCCTCAGGTCTCTCTGCTGGAAATACAACCTGTTAAGCTGCTAGATTTCTGCTTAAAATAACTAAAAATAATTAAATAAAACAATTAATTGGTGAATCCTCATTAAAAACAAATACTGAAACAAATAGTACAGCAAGGTAACTGACTGCATATGTAAACTAGCTGTAGATAATTGACATGACCTTCATTTAATGAGCCTACTCCCATTAGTGGAGATGACTGCCACAATTATGTGCCCTTATTCTAGCTGTAATTGTATGGACTTTATTGAAGTACAAACTAGGTCACGTCTTCCTGAGTTCTGGTCCATGGTGGGTGACCTCTTTTCATCACTACAGCTTTGCTATGCTGCATGAAAGCAGGAAGGATGTTCTTGCAGCCATGAGAATGGATGGCATTCAGGAAGCGAGTCTCAAATGTGATTTCTGACAGAGATCTTGTGTGTCCTGAGGGGGTAGTTTAAGGCTTGCTCTCAAGGAGATTAGTTTGTTATACAAGTTAGAGGGTTTATACACAACAGTCTATGGCACAGCAACTGTACCAAGATTTCCTCTCCTAGAGAAGTGTTTGGTCTTTTATGCCTGAAGATGTGGCTGAACAGGAGTGCAAAAGGATTGCAGTCTTCACTTGTTGTTCCTAGAGGGTGTGGAGTAGGGACCTGAACCTGCTACAGCTGAGAAGGGAGGGGATGAGTGCATTGTAGAACTGCAGGCTCATGCTCTGTCATCAGTGATTTTTATATCGTGTTTTTCTGAGTGCATGTCTTATTAAAAGTGGTCATGGCTACTCTGTTTGTGTGGCCTTCAGTTGTATTGATGCCCTCAGAACACGCACTGTCAGCCAGGTTGCCCCAGTTAAGAAAAGCTCAGCACGGGTGAGCCTCCATGGGCAGTAGTTGCTTGGTCTACCAGGGTAGCCTCAGGCATGGCTATACACAGAAATGTTGGGATATCTCCACAGTGGTGGATATGCCCAGCATGGAAAGGGTCAGTGCCTCGCTTGGTAGTAGCATGCTGGGAAAACAACAAAATATAGTTTTCTCACATGTTCCCAGCCCAGTTCTACTTCCACACAGAGTGACATGGTAATGGGCTCATAATCGGAAAAGTGTACATAATATGTTAGTGTTTGGGGTTTACAAGGCACTTATTGTAGCAAGACAGGAAATAACTTTAATCTTTGCAATATAATGAAGGTTTGATAGTTGGGGAGAGAGGAAAGGGACTGGAAGCTGCCATCCAAAGTGTTTCCAATGACCTTGTCGGTGCTACATTCAGATATTAGTCCTGCCTCACTAAGAAAGAGATGAACCATGAATTCATATGTCAGTTCAACAACAGCTGAAAGGCTCTGTGATTCTACCTGTGAAGTGAGATTTCTTATTCTGCTATAGGACATTAAACTAGTAGATTTTTGAGCAACTGCTAATACAAATTACCTCTAAAATGAAGGTAATTCCCAGGTGATAAAATATTATTTCCATGTATTAAATCACTTGATATAATTTTGCTGCCAAAGACACGGACTGTGTATATTCTTCAAGTCACTGTCAAGATAGAGAGAAGAATCTTTTCACATCCTGCTTGCAGAGTTCATCTTAGTCTGGGACTCATTTACAAAGTAGATGTTTGATCTGTGGTTGCTTGCTGGCAATAATCCAGGTGTCTTTGCTGCTAAAGCTTAATTTGACATACTATTCTGCTGTTATAAATGGGAGGAGGAGGAGTGGCTTTTAAGCAGACATGTTTTCATGTGTATTATCAGTATGTTATGTGGGTAATGGCTGTCTAAAAGCTGTTGGTTTCCAAAGTCTACTTGTACACAATTTTGTGCGACCGCAGATAATAGTGGCAGTTGTATGTCATTGGATAGGATATAAATTGATCAAACTTGACAGCAGTTTCCTTGCTAAATGGAAGGCAAAACTGACTAAGGAAGAATTAATGTGATATATGAAGTACTGTTATGTCTGGTGACCAACCAGCCATTGGCAGATAATGATGAGGGATTATCGAAGTCAATCTGCACCTTTGTCCTCCACTGTCTTCCTTGTAAGAAAAGTGTCCACGTGAGTAAAGTTGCATAGCCACTATTCTGTTCATTTCACATCCATGAGCGGTAAACAGCCCAATGACAATACTGAAGGACGTCACCTGATCCAGGGATCCTTCTCTCCTGTGTTCACCTACCTAACTTGAAAAGCAACTGATCAGCTTCCAGCTGGTGTGCCTTACCTGAGGGGTGCAACCTTCTCCTTGTTCTGGGCTTGTCTTGGTGCCTGCCTCTTGTGTTGTGTTGTCTCTTTTGCACTGGAAGGTCCCTTGGGGTACTACATGCTCAGACAGACTCTGTCCTCCAGAGTCAAGAACTGGCTGGGACCTCTGGGCACTGGTTTAATAAAAATAACAGGAACTTGATTAAGAGCCAGAATATCTGTGTTCTGTTCACTGCCCTGGTGGTCACAAAGTGTGATGTGGGTGTTTGGGGTTCTTTTCCATTTAGGTCTGATAGAAAACAGTTCTCCAAAGATGTAGTGTATGAGTATTATTCTTTGTTCCACTGGCTCTGCATTTGTGTGCTAGCTGAGCCACCCCTTTTCAAGACCACAAGAGTTGTCTTGTCTTTCCTTGTTTGGTAAAGGAACATTGACAATCTTTTTCCTTGTTTTGTAAATCACCTCTGTAGTGTTCTCTTCCTCCCCTTTGAGAAAGAAATCTGACACTTCCTGCAGAATGTTTTAAAAACCCTAAGATGAAAAAAATCTGCAAAATATTAATGTTCTGCATGGTTAGAGCAACCACTATGTTCTTGTGAGTCACAGATGTCAGATTTGTTTAATCTTAATAAATCTATGCCACAACACCACTTTTAAATAGGAAGAGAGATGGAGGGACAGAGGAGGAGTTGTACTGGAGTAGAGAGGATTCTTGGCCAAAGTCTTGTTCAGTGAAGGACTGGGGCAAGGAAGGCATGGACACAAGCCCAAACACTTTCCACCCTGCCTTCATTAAGTAAACTTTGAGACCTATATTTTGGGCATTTCCTTTCTAGTACACATTTTATTTTATTTTATTTGTATATTTTATGATAAATTGTCTTTCCGTGTTCAAGTCTTAAGGGTACTAGTTTCCCACAGCATATTTGCAGGAGATAAAGTCTTTTTACATAGCACCCTGTTGGCAAACAGAAATAGCATGTACTCCAATGAGCACTGCCAAGTGTGAGGTATTTCCGAATGAACTTCAAAAGCTCTGAAACAAGCATTAGCTGCTTCTTCAAAAATGTGAACAATGCCATTGCTTTCTAGCAAGCAGGACTGGTGAGAACAGGGATCAGAAGGCGGAAAAATAACAACTGGATGTGATGGATGTTGTAGTAGCACTTGGGATCAGACAGAAAGTATAGCTCTCTGTCACTGAAGGATTTGGGGGGTTCTTGTAACAGTACTTAGGTGTCTGCTCTTGAGGAGGAAGCAATTTCTACCCTGAGGATTGTACAGTCTATGGAGACTTAGCAAAGCTCTTGGGAAGGAGCAGTCACATAAGCTCCAAGCTGTTGGGAGTGCTGATAGAAGCAAGTTGTGCTGACTCAAAGCCTGGTGAGGAGTTTCCTTACCAGCACTGCTTTCTGGTGCTACCCCTGCACTCTCAGTGTGGGCAGAAACAAGCATGCACATAAACATCAAAGCATAGACCTTAACATGTGCCAGAACTTGGGGCAGAATGTGAGAGAAACAGGCAAACTGTGTTTCAGTATGGCAGTAGGGCTGGATATGCTGGTTTTCATGATGGGCTCTGGGCTCTAACTAGGTTTAAATAAATGCTTTGCCCACTTGAGAACAGCCGGTGTGAGGCTTGGGAAAGTACAGAGCAATGATTCTGCTGCTGTCACTTCAGCATAGCTCTTACCAGTTCTGCAATCCAGCAGGTCCTTTCCATGCCATTCACATGATGCAAGCTGTCTGTCCAGCTCAAATTTAGTATACTGCTCTGGGCCATTTTCTTGTTCTATATTTATGTATATATACATTCTACATTTAAGTGAGGAATTGACCCGCTGAGACTCAGAATTATATGGCCTCTTCCCATGTTTTGAAGGTTGCTTTTGAAATACAAATGCAATTTATCCTGGTGCTGTTCATTTTTTTGTGGAAAGAACGATAAACTATTTTTGCCATAGAGTGATCTTAAAAATCAAATATTTACATTTGCACTTGAAATAGAAGTCTTGCCTTTCATGATTTGAAGCTGTCTTATTGCTGGAACGTTGCATTGCTAAGTAGCAGTTCTGCTCTTGCTGTTCCTTGAAATGGGTGTAATGGGTCAATAAATGAAGGAGTTTGCATAGTATCTAATCTAATACAGAGACTGGCACATAAGAACTCTTAGTTGCTGGGATCAACGTTGCCTAAGCTGCAGCATGTGCTTTATCTGAAACTCTAAATAAAGGAACGTTCTCCTACAAGAGTTTGCTTTATCTCTGGTAACAAGTTGCAGCTGCATGCAGCAGATCTCTGTAGGAAGTGCATAAAGTCTTTTGACAACTTAGATGAATTTTTATTACTCTAAACCTTGTAAGTTAATTTATTTTTCTTGTTTTTAACAGTTCCACCAAGTGAGAAGAGTGATGACCATCCTTTTCCTTACTATGGTTATCTCATACTTCAGTTGCATGAAAGCTGCCCCAATGAAAGAAGCTAGTCTAAGAGGACAAGGCAGCTTGGCTTACCCAGGTCTTCGGACCCATGGGACTCTTGAGAGCCTAAATGGGCCCAGTGCTGGTTCAAGAGGACTGACATCGCTGGCAGACACTTTTGAACATGTCATAGAGGAGCTTTTAGATGAGGACCAGGACATCCAGCCCAGTGAGGAAAACAAGGATGCAGACTTGTACACATCCCGAGTGATGCTAAGCAGTCAAGTGCCTTTGGAACCCCCACTGCTCTTTCTGCTTGAGGAGTACAAAAACTACTTGGATGCTGCAAATATGTCCATGAGGGTCCGGCGCCACTCTGATCCAGCTCGCCGTGGGGAACTGAGTGTGTGTGACAGCACGAGTGAGTGGGTGACAGCAGCAGAGAAAAAGACTGCAGTGGACATGTCCGGGGCGACTGTCACGGTCCTGGAAAAAGTCCCAGTACCCAAAGGCCAACTGAAGCAATACTTCTATGAGACCAAATGCAACCCTAAGGGGTACACAAAGGAGGGCTGCAGGGGCATAGACAAGAGGCACTGGAACTCCCAGTGCCGAACTACCCAGTCTTACGTGAGAGCTCTCACCATGGATAATAAAAAGAGAGTTGGCTGGCGCTTTATAAGGATAGACACTTCTTGTGTATGTACATTAACCATTAAAAGGGGAAGATAGTGGATTCGTGTTGTATAGATTATATTGAGACAAAATTATCTATTTGTATATATACATAACAGGGTAAATTATTCGGTAAAAACTAATTTTATGGACTGCATGTATGATGGAAGTTTATACAGTACAGTGGTTACACAGTCTATTTATTGAACATATCCATGACCTGAAGGGGAACAAAAGTCATTTGCGCACAAGTTTAAAAAAAAAAAAACAAAACAAAACCAAAAAAAAAAAACAAAAAAACAACCCCACACCACTCAAAAAAAAAAAAAAAAAAAAAAAAAAAAACAACCAAACAAAAAAGAAACAAAATCAAGCAAACAAAAACGTCTGCATTACATTCCTCGATAACATTGTGGTTTGTCGCCGTTGCCAAGAATTGAAAATATAAAAATTAAAAAAAAAAAAAACTAATAAAATTGCATGCTGCTTCAATTGTGAATTAATGATAAACTGTCCTCTTTCAGAAAAATAAATTGAACCAAAACATTCTGTTTACATTTTAGACAGTAAGTATCTTTATTCCTGTTAGTATATATGTTTACTGCTTCTAACTTCTGATAGCGTTGGAATTAAAAAATGTCAAGGTGCTGTTGTCATAGTTTTACTGTTTCTCTTTTACTTTTGAATTCCCATCAGATTTAAAAAGAAAAAAAATCCTTATTCTGGATTAAAAACAGATTTGTTTTTTGTATGTTGTGAAGGTGTTTGCAATAGCAATTGGACTACTGACAAAAAAATAATAAAAAGAGGCAACTGAAAAAGAATGGTGATGTTCCACTTCACATTGTTGAACTTCAGGCTTAAAGACAGCACTTATTTAACTGTATGGTAACATGCTTTCTTGGTGTTTTTTTTTATTTTTGGGGGGGTTTTTTGTTTGTTGGTTTTTTGTTGTTTTTTGTTCTTTTTTTTTTATTTTAAATTTGCAGTCTTTTGAGACCTGCATTTGTTTATACCATGTTTGTTTGTGTTTGGGATTTTTCCTTTCCCCTTTCCTCCCTCTGGAGGGACATTGGTTGTGATCTTTAAAGTATTTCAGTTACCACAGAACTGGAGTTTGTCATATAGAGAATATTCTATAGAGTGTTGAGAGCAATGATTTTCACGTAATAAAAGACTGTGCTTGGGTCAAATGTCTTGGTGAAGCACGATGAGAATGTCACTAGGAAAAGGGTTGAGAAAGATGATGGTGAATCTGAAATCAAGTTGGTTGTGGGACTGAATAGCTCAGCCAGTTTAGGGACAAACAGCAGTGATTTGGGTTGACTGAGGCTCTCCCACTTGCTGTCATTACTGAATGCGCTCCTGTGTGTTACATGAGAGAGCCAGAGCTTGGCTGTGTACGTGGATGCCCTCGCCCTGCAGAGCATGCCAGCAGCCCCAGGCCTGCAGAGCTGGTGGGCAAACTGGTGGCATCTCTGCCTGAAGGAGCTCAGGGGACCAGCTTGGGAATGAGGCAGAAAGGAGCCTTGCCTCTAGTAGAAAGCAATTAGCATCATGGTCATGTGGCTCTACCTCTGCTGTCAGCATTATTTTATGAAACAAATATTGTCATTAAAAAAATACTCTTGAAGTAAGTGAAGAGCAAGTGCTGGAGGAGTTGGCTTAACTTGCTTAGGTTCTGAGAAATGCATTTAGCTCCACAGTCCCCCTCTCTATCCTGACAGAAGTCTTGCTGAAAGGGCGGGTTGTAAGGCTGAGAGCTGTGCAGAGCACTTGCACTCACTACCGTGGGCTGAGAGCAGAAATAGCTCATTAGTGAGCTCACTGAAGGCTGATGCTATATTTGTAATTCCTGTAGATGAAGAAAAATAGCTGAACAAAGAGGAATATACTGTAAAATAGATCTGCTTCTGAATGCTGCAGAATCTGCATTAATTAAAAACTGGACCGGGCAAAGCTTATTGAAATACAATTACCCCAACAACGCTATTTGAAGAGCATATTTAACACTGAATTTATGTCATTACTGGTAGAAACCCGTGCTGGAAGCTAACAGACACCTTCAAATCGGTGGTTTTTTCCTACTAGGGATAGAAGGGCATCCCCTTCCTGAGGGTAACTCTGTCAAAGTGCTACCTTTTGCACTGGCCATGTGCCTGCTGGACTGTGAGTGAGAAGAGAAGGTTGTGTGAACCACTTGAATTTTGAACTTCAACCTTCCCCATCTATTGTTGGTATTCAGGTTCCCGCACAGAAATAAGAAATGGAAAAAAAAACCCAAACCAAACTTACTGAAATGTCTCAAAACTTCAACTAAGGTGTTCTTTGTGCAAATTAAATTATAGAATCAAAGAATGTTTTGGGTTGGAAGGGACCTCAAAGACCATCTAGATCATTGGCAGGTACACCTTCCATTAGATCATTTCATTCCCCTGTGGCCAGTACCTGTGTGTCTATTAAAATTTGCTTTTAGTAAACCCAACATGACTAAGGAGCTATTCTCCACAACACTCCTAAACTGCAGCAGACAAGTGACATAATGGTGGCTCCTCTCAAAACAAGGGTTGGTTGCTGATAAGGAGGAAAAGATGATGCTGATGTGTGAAAAACAAACAGGTCATTCATTTATATTGGAAAAAACAAAGATAGCTAGGACGTGACAGTCTAACTGGGATACAGAAATAAACTAATTCCCAGTTAAATAAACTGAATTTCCAAAAGAGCAGTGTTAATGCATAAATCATAAAGTTCCTCACTTCCCAAAGTTCATTACGGCTGTATCCTTAACTCAGAAATCCTCACCTAGCGCAGTAAGGGTGGTGCTGGTGTGGCAGAATTAGAACAGTGGGGTGGTAAGTACAGAGGGGTAAAGGGCAGCCCATGTGGGTGTGGGGAATAAAGGATGGACCTGGGAACCTGGAGAACTGTGTCTTGTAACTACATCCAGGGTGATATTCCCCACAACATGCCAATGCCGTGCCTACTGACAAGGTGAATCTGGCAATTAAGCTGCAGTCCCACAGCTCTCTCCTGCCTGACCTGATACACCCATGATCACAGGCTGAGCAGTTTTAGTTCAAACAGAGATGGGGAGGGGAGGGTTGGTTTTCTTTCATATTACTTAATTAAACTCTTGCTGTGGTCTGTATGTGACAAAAGTATATCATGCATGTCAGCAGGCCTAGTGCTGTGTTAAAGACTCTTGCAATTGTAAGTTAATGTCTGTGGCCTTGTTCTCTATTATTCCTTTTGTGTAACATAAATATTTATTGTATATTTATATAATTTTATGGTTTTTTTGGAAAATACTGAAATTGGCATTAAAATTTAAAAGCAACTGCGTCATATTGTAAATATAATTAAGCTATATTTAAGTGTACTGATTAACATAATATATGTTTAACTAGAGTTTTTTATGTTTTTAAATATATTTTCGAAATATATATATATATATATATATATATAAAACTTGGAGGGTTTTGGGGGACCATGTGACTCTTTTCTCTAATTGTAAAACAAACTTGCGTTTTACTATAAAGATGTGTGTTCTTTGTTTTAAAACAATTTTTACTCTATTTTAGCAATAAAATCTCACTTGGAGGGCAGATAGCCCCCTGTTTCATAGCTGGACAGTTAGAATGGGGAGGGGAGGGGTGGCAAGAATTTACTACCCATAAAACTTGAGAATATTTGCAGAGTGATGTATTTCCATTTAATTCTAGCACAAAAAACCAACATGAAGTAAAACCCCATGAATTACATATATATGATTTTATTCAGGTGAAAAATAATGAGCATAATGGAAGTGAGGGGGAGGGGTTACTACCCTTAGTAAGTAAAGGATAAGTGAGACATAAACTCAATGCCTATAGTCCAGTCATGTACCTGATTTTTAAAAGGTGTCATTTATATTTATTTCCCCTGCACTGAACTTATTTATGGCCCCATGGAGTGCTAGGAGTGGAATTCCTTGAATTTAACATATTAGCATTTCTGAAAAAATATTCTCTACTACAACTGCCAAGCCTTTTGTATATTTAATTATCCCACAGCCCTAGAACAATCATCCTCATGATGAGCAGCAAACTTTCATAAGGGGGAGGGGAGGAAAAAGCACAAACCCAAACTCTTACAAAAAAATATATTGCTGTGTGAATTTCTCAAGAGCCCAGCACCAGCAACATCTCCAATGACATGGTGCTTCTGCAGATTATCATTTCTATTAAACACACATGCATGCACATTGCTTGTGTGATTGTCATCCTAAAATAAGCTAAAAGAAGCAGTAACAGATACTAAAATCTTTGATGTGTGGATGAACGGAGCTGCATTACAACCATGCCATGTGCCTGCTCCTGGCTGCAGGATCTGGCTCCACTTGGAGCCTGCCTCCTTCCCAGGGTAGGGCAGAGATGGGTGAAGTTGCTTTAGCTTACTAAATATATGATAATTATATGTCATGCGTACCTAGGGAATAAAATAGGCACCCCAAAACACATATTTGAGCTACAGGGGAAGATATGGACACTAATCATCCATCCATCCATCCATCCATCCATCCATCCATCCATCCATCCATCCATCCATCCATCCATCCATCCATCCATCCATCTCTACTGAGTCCTTGCTTTCTAGGGAAAAAGAAAGGTATTTCCCTGGCTTTTATTGCTTGGAGCAGAAACAAAGAAATATAGCTGGACTTTCAAATTACTGTGCCAGAAGCTAATAGAAAGCAGTAAAAGAAGAATTCTGAAGAGAATATTTGAAGGTTATGCCGTAAGTGTAATGGAAGTGGGGGGACATTTATTTCAATCTGCCCCAAATGGATCCAATAGACTGCTTCCAGGCAACTTCCCCTAATTAGGTACTCATTGAGAAGACAACTTCTGGCAGGTCAATTAAAATGAAACAGGAATGGATGCACTTTTTTGGAGTAAACATAAAGAGCACCAAGGCCTCACCTTTTGAAGGCACTGAAATTTTAAAGTCAGAAAGTTCTGTAGGGCATGTTTTGGAAGAGGAAGAGCTCGGTGTGTTTTTTTCTGAACCTTATCTTTTTCTAGGTGGAGATTTATTATTTTCCTTTTTTTAAAACCACTTGCTACATTTTGGGTAGTCAGAGACTACGCAAAAGATCAGTGAGTAATATATAAAAATACATGTATAAATCAGTGAATTTAAAGCAATAGCTTTTTTTATGCCTGCTGGAGAAGGACTGGAGATGGCACAAGTGGGTTTAGCTTTTCTAGGCAAGATTTGGATTCACCTGTGGAATTTGAGATGCTTCTGGGAATCAAGTCTTTTAAATCTTGTTAGTGGAAGAAAGTGCTTGGAGGTAGGCTGCTCTTTGCTACACCAACCCTCTGCGTTGAGGGAAATGGCACATAGCTGCTGGTTTCTGCTCTGATGTGCAAGGGTGAGTCTCTCAAACCTGCTTGCGACTGCTCCACTCTCCATACATACATAAGCCACGCACATGTATATGTATTTATCTAGGTGTAAATTAGCTACTGGTGCTGCCGGCTTGCCCCTCTTCGTCTGGCTGCAGCTGTGCTGCTGAGTCCTTGCAGACACCCCACCTGTTGCTGCAGATCCCTGTTCTTTAGGAATAAAATGCAGAGGGAACCAGGAGTGGCAATTCCTGGTAATTCCTAGCGCCTGGGAGGAGCACGCAGGCAGCAGGGGCTTCCCTGCTGCCGGGAGCCTTCCGCCGCCTCGGCTCGCAGCAAACACCGCTGATCTCATCCGAACAGCCACTGCCAGTTTGCTCACGCAGGGATTTCAGGAGACGAGGAGGAGGATTTGGCACAGAACTGCGAGGCTTCTTGCCTAAATCCTCTCTTCTGCCTCTGCCAGCTGGGCGAAGAACTGTGTGGCAGTGGGGAGAGGCGGGGAGCTGCCTGGAACCCCTGGTGTGGCAAGGGAATGCTGCGGTGTGCTGTCCTACCCACCACCCTGGGACCGGGAGCACTTTGCAGTGGGAGAAGGTTGTGACTGGGGCTGAAGGGCTTACAGTAGGGTGTGGCAGACAGCTGGAGCAAAATGGGTTTGGGAAAACCAAGCAGAAATGCCTGGAAAAGGATGTTGTTTGTATGCACTGACAGAGCAGAAAGCTGAGTTCACGGTACAGGTGCTGCTCTTGCACGTTGGTACCAAGTGAAATGCTCTTCCTTATCTTCCTGTGAGCCTGAATAAACTCCATATCACAGTAAGGAATGCCAGAGTACGGACTCCAAAAGCATGGGATTTATATGATAGCTGTAATCTCTCAGGTGATAATGCAAAGGGATGGTTTACAAGGAATGAATATGTCCTGCTGGGAGTGCAGAGTTTTGTGTTTTCAGAAACGGCATCTAAAGTCTGCTCTCAGAAAACGTTCCCCCTTACTAAAACCATCCTTTCCTTATACATCCCCTCCTCCCCTTTATTAAAAAAAAGACCCTGAGCAAACAATCTGGTGTAGCTTAAGCCTATAAAGTACTGGAATTACCAAGTTCAAGCTGCAGCTCATGTGCATAAACCAAGCTATCTTCTCCTGTGTTATGTTGATTAGAAAGCCTTTAAAACTGCTCAGACTCTAAATAAGGGTGCAAGTACCTGGTGTGCTAAATATTCTTTCAACTGTCATCTACACTGAGGATTTTAAATTACCCTAATAAGGTTTTCAATTACAATTTTTTTTGATCTTTAAAGACTACTCTGCTGGGAGACTCATTTTTGCTCTAACCCCAGCATGGTCCTTCACAGAAATTTCACTATATTTGGACTCCAGCCCTGGGAATCTGTAATTTGAAGGCAATGAAACGTATGTGTGGCCATGTTTGTGTTACAAAACCAGTTAACACTGCCAACGTCACCTTTTGCTTCCATGAAACAGCCCAATGAGGGCCCTTTGTTCCCAGTTGGACACTCTGCTCTGACACACATGGATTGGAATGGCTGTAAAATTGAATGGAAGGGATGTGCCCAGAAAAGCTTTGGGAGATACAAAAAGAAAAAGTCTAGTGAGCTTTGCTGAAAGCAAAGTGCAGATGATGTGCTGCTGCTTCCCTTTGTCACAGCAGGCTGGACATCTCCACCTTTGCCAGTCAATAACAAATGCATACCTAAAAAGTCCCAACTGTGCAGGATCTTTTCCTTTTCTTTTTCTTTTCTTTTTTTCTTCTCTTTCTTTTTTTTTAATCTTTTCTCCTGCCTCTCTTTTTTGGTGCCTCTGGCTTGCTTTATTCTTGGGATAAATAAAATGTCTGTCCTTGATGTCACCATGTAGTGTAGCCCTCCTGGAGAGCAACAACACTGTTTCAGCAACACGAGTACATTTATTAAAAACTAAATAAATAAAAGTGCTACACCACCTTGTAAATTAATATCCTTTTTATGCCTTGTGGGAGCTACTGCTCCAGAGGGTACAGCCAGAGGCATGTGGTGCTGGTGTAGCTGCAGATCTCTCCTAACAGAAGCTGCTTGCCAGTGCTGGGCTGCAGCAACAAGGTGACGTGTGGTTGTGTCACCTAATGTCAAATCACCTCCCAGCTTGTTACACCTTTTCACCACTATTCCCTTGGGTTTGATTGACATATTAGTCTTGGAGAGGCTGTGGTCTAGCTGTTTAATTCTGAAGGGTACAGAGAAAGTCTCACTAGGCTTCAACTGAACTATTCAAAACAGTCATATTATGTTATGCTTTTCCTTTAAATTCCCCCTCCTTGCTGCCAGCTGGTGCTGGTGTGGAGCACTCACCTCCCCATTTCAGGGGATAGAAGTTCAGACATGCCCATTCAGTCTTGCTAATATCTGCTGGTACATTCCTCTGAGCAGTGCAGGTCTCTGCTGGAGAGCTGTCATGGCAGGAGAGGGGCTGCAGCAATGCAGCTTCCTGCAGACCCCGTGCTCGGGAAGGCAGAGCAGGGCAGCCTCCTGCCAGCTCACCTTGCCCTGCTCTGCAGTGTTTCAGTAGAGACAGAGTAGGTATCAAACGAGTTCTTGTTGGCTCACTGCAAGTCATGACACAGGGTAGATGACCTTGTGCTTAAATACTGAAAATGGGTAGTCTTGGCGCTTCAGGAGGAATAAGCCACGTCCCTGTTTTCGGAAATCTTGTTGCAAATAAGCTGTCTAGTGAAATGGAAATTCATCACCTGAAGTGCCAAACAGCAGCTTTGTTTTCCAAGGGGAAACTAGGGCAAGGGCTTGGAACAGGCTATTGGAGGGAAAACATCAGTTTGTCTGTTCCCTTAAAATAAGCATTACTTCTAGCTTCCCAAAAAACCCTTTAGCTTCCTAAAAATCTTCAAGTGACTGTGCACTGAGGCCTTGATAGTCAGGTATTTTATTCTGGTGAGCCTGGCAAGCACAGGGACCACAGGACCCTTTTTGACAACTCTTCAATTCAGTTTGTGCAGTGTGGGACACAGAGGAAAGGCAGATGAACACATGAAATCCCTCCATAAATCTGTCAGATGGGCATCCACAGTTAGCAGTAGCAGTGCTGCTCTTGTCTGTGATGTCTCTAAATTAAACCAGAGATTCCAGGCATAATTCTGCATGTCCTTACGGCTTTATAATTGCTGCCTGCATGGAAAGTCGGAGGAATAATGAAGATAAAGTAGTGCAAACAATAGCTATACAAGCTAATTAGCCCTGCCTGTCACTGAAAATAATACAGCGGATGGGCTGATGCTCTGAAGCCTTGCTTGAACTTTCTTGGCAGGCAGTTGGTATGAAGAGATCTTGGAATAAAGGATTCCCACAGCCCATGCTGATTTTAGGGGTCTGCCAGACATTACTTATGCAATAGTCAGCTCATAAATTCCCCTTTAGAACCATAATACTCTGTTCTGTGATTCGTAACACAACAGGTATCTGTTGTTTCTAAGAATTGGTGCAACATCCCTAATAAAGTATGTATCGGGTACTGAGCAGGGCTGTAACTACAGTGTAATTTACAGTTTGATGCCAGAGTAATGAAATGACCACCTACAGAGTGATGTGTTAAAGCATTGCAAAACAAAGCTGCAAGCCCAGAGACCTCTGCAAATGTTGAAGCTTTCATTTTTTCCCCTCCTTTAAATAGGACAATTTCTCCTTAATCACAGAGCCTAATTCTGACTTTGAAAAGCACAGTATCTACTGAATTTAGTGGAAGGATTAATGAGCACTCAATAAATCAATAGAGAATAAAACTACCAGAACTCATACTGCATAGAATGAGTTTTAGCTCAAGAGCTTGTTGGGATGAAGACTGGCAGAGGAGTATTCTGGGAGGCAATTGCCATGAAATTGCCCCATTTCTACTCCCACCCTGGGCATAGGTGTTTGGCCACCACTGGAGGTCAACATGAGGGTGGTCACAATGGTGATCTCATTTGGTCTGGGCTTCCTCAGGAATGTACTTCTCTTGCGAGTAACATGAAAAGGCCCCCCATGGCACCTGCACAGGGGTCTGGGTCTGGTGTGTGCCTGTGTAGCTTTCAGCCCCAGTGACCACAGATTGCAGAGGAGGATTGAGTGGGAGCTTGCCTGGTCTGGGAGGCTGCTCAGAGGAACCTTCTCCTGGGGCCTGAACACAACCACGTGTAACTTCTTCCCACTGCTTTGGTCTTCACGCTCCTAAACTGTGCAAGTTTGCCTTTTCTGTTAAATTAGAGTCAGACCAATGGTCTGTTTTAGATTCACATACATGTATTTGAGCTTCAGCCAGCCAAGGGAATCCAGCTGGGATGAGAAATCTGCCATGCCTCCGTAGTGCTACAGACTTCAGACATGGCCTCGGGCACAGCTGAGTTCCCAGCTTTGGTTTCCCATTAGGTTTTGCCATTTTGCTGTTGTTGCTCTGAATGTTGCTGATTATATTTTACCAGCAGGTTGCCAGCCACAGAGCCCCATGCCTGGACATGGGCAGATGTCCCACAGCTGTGTGGCTGGCTGGGAATTCCCGCTTTGCTTTGAAGGAAATGAGCTTTTTCCACCCAGCAGTTTTCATCCCCCACCATACAGAGCACAGACCCTCTGCTCTGGTACAGGGCTGCGGCCATCATCTATTTTTCGTCTTCATGTGCTATAGATTGTACCCAGAGTCTTCTGTCACTACTCAGGAGGGGGTTTTGGTGCATCTGTCCCTGAACATTGCTGGATCCCAGAGAGGAGGCACTTAAGGATTTACCTTTAGGATCCTGCAGTTTTCTGCAGTGTGTTGGTGTTGGAACAGTATAATTATTTCCAAGTTGGTGCACTGCTTGCTTTACACAGGGAAGTTTGGTGTTTTTCAGCAACTGGAGTGTGAGTGCCATTTAAATCCCCTTGGGTACTGCCAGGCAAAGGCAGCACGCTGATGGAAAGGCAGTGCATGGCATGCACCCACACCACGGACATGCCACTGTCACAGACAGTGAGTGCCATGCTGTCCTCTCCCAACCCAGAGTCTGAGGAGACCTAACACCAAAAAGGAGCATGTTTTTGATCTGGAGGAGAGCCCGAGCTTGGCCCCTGTGGGAGGAGGAAGAGGATGGGCTACCCAGACTCACTGTGGCAGGCGAGGACTCATCCTGGCTGGCTGTGTTGTGTCAAACCCCATGGGGGCCCATTTTCCTTGGAGTCCACACTGCTCAGCAGCTATTGCAGGTCTGCCTTCAGGCACAGAGATTTTCAATACTGACTTTTTAAAATCCTCTGTCATCAAACCCAGACAAGCTATCCTGAGCCCAGAAAATGTGCATGGGGAGCCTCTGTGAGCCATATGGGTGCAGAGCTACACCAGCATCCCACACCTTGGTGATGGGATGGCACCTGCCTGTGTCAGGCTGGCATAGATGTCCTGTGGACATTGGCAAGCCTCATCCCAGTCCACCCCAAAAGCCATGACCCCATAGATACCCTTATAACCATGAAATTTTAACCTTTTGTCTCCCATCCCACCTTTGTACACCAAGAGGCAACTCCCCTAAATGCTCTGCATCCTCAGCATCGCAACAAATCCCGTGCTGCAGGATGGGGTGCCTGCTGCATGTCTGGCTTTGTGGAAGTGTTCAAAAATGTGTAGATGTGACAACTGGGGACATGATACTTTCAAGCACACGGTGTGACTCTTAGGGATGATTCTGTGCAGGGCAAAGGGTTGGACTTGATGATCCTTGTGTGTCCTTTTCTACTCAGCATATTCTGTGATTCTGTGACAGTTTGGCGGTGGGCCTGGCAGTGCTGGGTTAATGGTCTCTGTGATTATCTCTAATAATCTTAAAGGTCTTTTCCAGCATTAATGATTCTGTAATTCATCCCGTTGCTGAGCTGTTGGGACTGAGAACCCAAGGAGCAGCCCTGCAGATCTCCCCAATCCGTGTCATCTTGGAAGTTTTAATTGTCCATCCTTCTGAAGTCTCAGGGGAAAAATTCAGAATTATGTTCTCAAGAACTTTTTCCATTCTAGTGGCTACCATATGTTTTGAAGCCCTTTGTGGCTTGGCTTTGCTACAGAAAGAGACTTCTGTGAGTTTAGATAACTACTGCTGGGGTGTCTGCCCATGTAGATGGAAATAGATTCTGTTGATCAAGTATATTTAAAAGCAAACCAATGCAAAACAAAACACAAACAGAAAAGATCTTCTGCCAAAGCTGTGATTACTGTGAGTAGTAACTAGGGAACCACAAGAACTTGTGTTCAAAATCCAAAGTTTGAGCTGCAGAGATGAAACTCTGCCTCCTCACCTCACACAGCAGGCACACTGATTTGTCTTATGGGCCAGCTTGGTCTACAAAGCACCAAACCCAGTGTTATTCCTTAATAGATCTATTCTAGGAATAAAAAGTGTACTTGAGAGAAGAATTTGGGCCAATGAGACCATTTGGGTTGGGAAGTATAACATGACTTGACTAATCATTAATGTGACAAGGAAAAGGATTTCTTTCAGCTACTACCACCATACTTCTGATCTACACTTTTCTTTCTTTTGAGATGAGGAATATGTATGGTGCCAAAAACTTTTTTTAGTTTTGAGAAACATATTTATGAAGACTTCAGCACTTCATGGGATGCAAAACTCTATCCTTTTCACAAATACATAATGCAAAATATCTATTCATCGGTGTTAAAATATCTACAATGTAAATATTTGGTAATTTAAGTATAACTTTATATTAAACAACTAAACAAAGCCCATGACAGGCTGTGTGAGTCACTAGTGCAGATAAATGCTGTATTGATTGCCAATGCAAAGGTCCACACTGTAGGCTGATTTTATTTATCAGAATACACGCACCACTCCAAAACTGGAAATACTCCTACCCACGAAGTATTTAAAGGATGTTCAAAATAAAATCCCCCTCTGCAAGTATAAAACTCTGTCAAAGTCTTCAGACTTCTCAAGTACACTTGATGTTCCAGTGATGGAAAATATGGGCTCCAGACTTTTTTTTATTGGCCTGGCAAGCAAATGTTGTGACATTTCTGGTTGAGGTCCTTGGATCAAGCCCACCCCTGCACAGAGCCAGGAACACACAGCAAAACAGCTCTTGCACTTGGTGTTTGGGCAGGTCCAGCTCAGCCAGGATCCAGTGCTTTTTGTGCTCACTTCTACAGATACTCTAATCCAAAGCTGTGTGTATTGACCAGATGGGTGCATTTGACCAGATGGGTGCATTTGAGGTCCAAATGTCTGACTCTCATCAGCCTAGGTGACTGGGGACTGGAAAAAATAGAAGGAGTTGGTATTACCTGTCTAAAAATCCCCATAGATAAATAACTGGTGCTTCTTTGTGAAAAACACCATTGTTGGTCTCATTCCTTCTGTCCTGCTTCCCTTCTTTTGATTCTCTAACTCCTCACTTGGAGGTGAGGTTGGGCTTGCCTCACAGCCAAGGCCACCGCATAAACCTGGTCCCAGGGATGGACCATCTCAGGGCAAAGCCACTCTCACTCCACAAGAAACCACTGGAGAGCCTGCCCATGGACAAAGCAGCCGTGGGACAGCTCACCGCACATTTGGGGGAGACGAGGGGGCTGGGTAGGTCTGCGTTTCACCAAGGAAGTAAGACTGATTAACAGCTTCCCACGAATCAAAAACAGGACAAAGCCATTTCTAGCACAGGCTTTGCTGCATGGTTGCCCCAGGAAGGAGTAAGAGAGAAAGTGGATGGGAAATCATCTTCCTGGCTTTTTTGCAGCCTTGGAAAGAAAAGTCTTGAGATGTAGCACGTGGAGTCACCAGGAAACAAGTCAAAGAAACCAGGGAAAATGTCTGATAGCTGGGTGAGTGTGTTTGCAGGAAGGAGAAAAAGAAATGTGAGCAATGCAGCTGGCCAGGGGGACAAAATCCCCTCAGAACAGCGCATTGACCTGCAGGCCAGGGGTTCTGCAGAGCACAGCAGGTTAACAAGAGGCTGGAGGGGCCAGGGTGGCCAAACACTGAGGCTTGACAGGGGGATTTAGATGTGAGCTGCCTCCACTCAGGGCTTGTCGGTGCTTGCGTGCTCCCGGCGTCTGAAGCGGAGCAGCTTTGCTAATGAGCAGATGTTTTCTTCATGTGGCTGTTACGACATCCGCGAGGGTTCCTGCCGGAGATGTGTAACCAGTCCCTCCTCCCCACCCACGCGCCAGCTTTGACTGCAAGCTGTAATGCACAGTTGTGCAAAAGCATTTGCTTCGTGCTGCTTCTGACAGCCCAAGGTATGGACAGAAACTGGAGCTTTAAAAATAAAATCAATCCTGCTGCTGCTGCTGCTGCAGCAATCTGCCTTACCCAGGAACTCAGATTTGGGGTTTCAAAGTGCCAGCCACCTGTGCTGCTGGCTTTGCAGTTACCTGGCTCTGGAGCTGCTTAGTAACCTTACCCTAGTTCATACTTGCATTGAGAACAGGACACATGGGGTACTGGAGCTGCAGTTCCCATCTGTCTCCTCCAAACTGGGCAGCGTTCAGCACCACGCACCAGCCAGCTCTGCTACAGGGATGCACAGGGTGTAAAACACTATTGGGTTAATGTGGAGTAACAACTAAAATGTTAATCATGTCAGCCACGAGCACTTGCTGCTTTCATCAGTTCTATAATGAGATATCAAAAACTTTTCAGAGGAAACCCCCAGCCACCTGCACACACCTAATCAATGCAGTGATCAATTAAAACCACTGGCAGAGATGTACAAAGGATGTTGTTTATGCTACCTACATTCAGCTATAAAGCAAAAAGCCCAACGCTGTGAGTTTTACATAGTGCAGAATGTAATTGCTAGCTTAATTAAAGCATAACTGAGGCATAAATCCCGTATCTTCCATTTTTCTGGAAAAGTATAATTTGATCTATCATTTATCACCTGAGAATTAGTCTTGCATAGACACCAAAGAAGGTGGAAGAATAAGTGTCTCTCTGGCGATAAAAACATTTTCATGAAAATGGAATGAACAATAACAATAAGTGCTTCTTTGTTTTTCCTAGTGGATTAGCTGGCCTTTTAAGAAAGATTCCTTTTCTTTACTAACCTTATCTTATTTAAATATGCAGTTGTGTGCCTCTCATCTTTCTCTCTGTGTCTGATCGGTGTTTCTGAACCTCCCTAATTGCTGCCATCATTTGTGCCTGAGCAGGGACGGGTGAGAAGGAAAATTCAGCTTTGATTTAGTCAGATGTGTTTGCATATTGCCTAGGTTACCATTTGCATGGAAGGGAAAAAATCACCAGTATGGCATCCTCTGCCTTTCCTAGCTGAACCGTGGCCTGTGGAAAATGGTAAAATGTTAAATGCTGAAGAAATCATCAATAAATCACAACGCTCTGCCCTGTTTGAGCAGTTTACCCTGGAGAATCTGAAATTGCAGTTATTCTCAGAATACCACAGTGAGGTCTGCATGTGTCTTATGGTTGGGTAAACTCAGCACAGAGTGTTTAAGGGATTCACTAGAGATCTCACAGCAGAGTAATGGCAGAATCACCATGTCCCCTTTCTTTACCAAACTGGCCCATCATCTTTCATTTGAAAGAAAACGAGAAAATCCCTTATGTCCCTTCCCTGCGCTGCAATGAGGAAACAGAGCGTTTTCAAGGTCTTGGATGAGGAGGCACCTGGCTTTGTTGTTTGGAAGAGGGGATAGCAGTGCTGGCAGGCTGAAGCTGAGCCCTCTGGGGCCACCACTGCAGGAGACAGGACGTGGCTGGCACTGTCCAGGTACCTGCAGTACTCCAAGGGCTGCCAGTGGCCACCTACCTTTTTTTCTAGTTCAGCACTGCAAGGGCACATGGAAACCAGCCCTTGTGTTGCACCCTGGGATCTGCACCCTCCATCTCTGCTTGCAGCTCAGCTGGAGCATGGTGGCCTCACTTTTCTGACGTTCATGGTGTGCCTGCAGGATCCACTACCCTTGTGTTTACACCATTGAAGCCCCTGTGGCCACTGGCAGGGGAGAGGGCGGCCTTGGGATGTGGGAGACACCAGGAAGCACCAGCAGGTAATAGCAGAGCTGATGCTGGGGTGACTACTCTGTGATGTGACTTCTGCTCTGCACAGGACTGCGTGTTTGTAATTCATATGGTGACTATGCCCCGTGGTGCCCGATCTGTGTCTGTCCTGCTCCCTGGGATGCTTTCAGAGTTGTCTTTCTCCTGACACGAATTTACAGTTCTCATGCAAAATGTTCAATAAAGATTATCTCCTATGCAAAGCAACAGCATCCTATTTGCAAAGCTTGCCCCCACTGGGATTGCTGTTGGTATTATCTTTCAAAAAGCTAAAGTTCAACTGAGAAAAAAACTGATTTGGAACTGGGATGGGGGAGGACCAAGGCTGTGAGATGGTGATAAATGGTGGTGATGAGGGTGCAGAGGAAAACCAGAATCTTCTAGCAAGATTACAGCCTTGTCTGAAACACTGGGATTAAAAGCTTATCAGGTGCACAAATAAGACTATTGAAATTAAATTAATCTTGGCTCAATAGAGTTGAATCCCTCCCACAGGTTTCAGCAGCACTGATGAATGGTGTTGAAGCCTGGATATGTAATGATACTTGGAAAAGGGCATTCCCAGGTTCAGGAAGGGATCCCAAAGACTGGCTGCTCAGGTAGAGGGTGATGTGCCTGAATAATTTTCCTCCACTCTGCATATAGTAGTGTGTTTGCCGACACAGTTACGCTATCCGTAATGCTCGCAGTTATAGAGGCCCAAAGTGTAGAACTGAAGCTCTGTTAATTTTTTGTTTTAACCATAGATGCTCAGGTTCTTCTTACTTACTTTAGGAGCCTTTGGAATCAACATTTTCTCAGTAGCTATCAGGAAACCTTTAGTCCTCTATTAAAAGCTGAGACTTTCACATAATAACATGATTCGGGTAACTAGAGCTTGAAGAAAAAGGTCAGATAATATGACACTTGCAATAAAAGCTCAGGATTTGACAAAGCCATATTTAGTGCATTCCCCAGCTGAATGGGGAATTGTCATTATGCATTCAGTTTAAAGAACACTTACATTTATTCCAGGAAAGCTCTAATGCAACCTTTTCCTATTAGCTAAATAAAAGATTAAGTTAATGCTGCCATTTATTTTAAAATTTACTGGAATAATTATCACGGGGGGAAAAAAAGGCCAAGTCTTCTGAGATGAGTTGCAATGTTGGTAAAACTTTTCTCGGCACCATTACTTAATATTCACAGCAAATTTCTTTAATTACAGTCTGGAGAAGCACTTCCTCCTTCCATTTTTTACCTTTTTCATCATTTCACAGAATTTCTGGTATCATTTTGGTGTCACCATGCGTGAATCTGTCTCCTTGAGAGAAAGGGCAGGAGAAAGAGTTTCAGGGCATGTACTGTTCAGAAAGCAAAGGTTTGGAACAGGGATGTCAACAAGCAGGTGCTGTTGGTCTTTATCATGCTGGGGAGTTGATATGGGACAGGGCTCCTGGGGAAATTGTGTCCTCCCTCCTTTCGGGTGGGACAATTGCTTGATGTGGGACACCTGACATCAGCTTTTATCCTTCCAGCATGAGCACATAAAAGGTGTGACTACAAATAACATGAATATAAATTTGGGCAAGGAACTTGCCTTTTCTTTCCAGCATGGCCCACCTTAGATTAGGAGAAGATTTTTTCCTTACTTTCTAATGGATGGCAAGTTTTGTATCCAAAGCACAGGGTGTGCAGGGGACAAAGGGGTTAAAATGGCTTGGAAATTATATTCTTTTAACTTTGTTTGTATTATAGCTAAACCATGTCCTTTGGCCCAAAAGACTTTTCAAGGAGACCTGCAACTCCTTCTTCAATGAAAAATATCCCACCACACATTTGTTTTTTACTTTTTTTTTTTTTTGAGAAAAGAAGAGAAATACGTCAAAATTGGTCAAAAATAAGATAAGCAAATATTATTCAATATTTTAAATGGGAACATGAAACAATTTGTGGTCAAATTTGTTGTTTCAGGAAGGATATTTTTTTCCATTTTCCCTAATTTCACTACCAAAACCCACAATTTTATTGTTTTTGTACAGCCATGCTCGCTTTTTACCAGCACTGCGGATGTGCAATGTGATTTCCCATATTCCTGCCACTGTTTACTAAAATGTTTTTGAATTATTGAATCCAGTCCTGCACTGGCCTTTCACCAGAGGCTTCACTGCAGAGGCATAGTGCAGGATCTGGTTCAGAGCGCTGCTCCTTCCTTTTTGCTTGTTAATTAATCATGTCATGACACTCATCAGCTTTTGATGGCTAAAGACTGTTTTCCTGTATTCTGGAAATGCAAAAGAAATGTTGCTGTAAAGGTCTGGCGTTCGGGTAAGGAGCAATTCCTGGCTCCAGCGAGCATCTAGAGTAGAGTAGCATCTACTGGAAATTAAATGAAATGACAGCTGAGAAATGAAAAGTACAATAAAACCTTGGCAATACAGAGGAGGCGGCTGCTTCCGCTCCTCAGAGACAACCCTTCCACAGCCTGTGCGACAGTGTGATCAGGAGAAGACTACTCTGGATAAATCCACATAGCTGAGGTGTTTGGCATATTCCTCAGTGAGGTTTTACCAAGGCTATTAAACAGAAGAGAAACCTTCATGGGGGACACATCAGCATCTGGTCCCAGAGGCACACCTATCCCATCGTCTGTCCACAGGTTTGCAGGGACCAGTGTCCCAAGAGGATCTGTGGGAGAGGAAGGGATGCTCAGCAGAGCTCGCACACTCTCCCACACTCATGCCAGGTGGTCCCTACACCGTTCCACAACTGGCAACTGTCATCCTCCTCTCCTGGGGCAAGATTTTGCCTGAAGATCCTCCACGGGAAAGGAGAGGGGGGAGGTGGGGGTGGGGGTGGGGGCAGCATTTTCCAGAGTTCAGAAGAAATCCTTCAGATCTTGACCTTGAATTTCTGTATGAGGCTTTCCCCCTGGAGGTGGCACACAGCCGGCATCTCTGTGAGCATCACTTTGTTTAGGTGTAGGTAGCTCAAACCATGCATCTGGAGTGAAGAGGGAAGATACTTCCACTAAGTGGGCTGCCATTGATTTTCATATGTTCATAGGTATTAGAGAGGAAAAAGACCTATTAAATCATCTGGTCAGTATAATCAGGGCAGAACTACTCCCTGCTGGACATTTTCTGGTGGTTTGTCAACTCTAGTTCAGGAAATTGAGTTGTAGTGTTCAATATAATGGATCCTAAATTTCCATTTAATATCAGTTTTCTTTGGTTTCTGCTTTTATATTAATGCATTCATGCGCTTTTTATTGATTGACTTTTCTTAGTGTAATGAGAACAAAATGCCACTTATCATTTAAGTCATTTAACTCAAACTAGTGAGCTATCAAGCTAGCTCCTCCCAGGGGAAAATTGTAACGGCTAGAGCAGAGAGCCATGTCAATACAGACGTGTTGGTGAGACAGATAATTTTACAAAGGTTTTAATTTATTTCAAAACAATAGTAGAGAGTTACACAGCTGAACATACCATCAAATTCTTCAAAATCACATGAAGCAAAGCAAATGGAGCATTAACCTTTGAGCCAAATCCCTACTTTGTTATGCCCACTATATTATGAAGATCTGCTTGAGAAGGACTGAAGGAAGAAGAGTAGACTCATTGCTTTCCCTCCCCTCAACTAAGAAAACCTGATGTTGCTGAGTGGGTTATTCATAGATTCCCACATAGCAGCAGACCTAGAAGGAAAATAGATGACAGAGGAAGGTTTTGATCTTTATAAATAGGTTGTGGAAAAAACACTGTGATTACTGTCATATACTGCTCTAGTACCAGGCTCTTAGAAATATGTTCTGAGTTTTAGCACACCAACTGTTTCACAAATGCTGCCAAACTGTTTGCTGCTGGAAGAGAGCTCAGGGATTAAACATCTGTAGAGTGAAGATGTGGTGCAGGGTGAAGGGTAATCTAAAACTGCCAGAAAGCAATTAAAATCTTACCATTCTTAGTAACACATCACTGGAATTATTTAGAGCATTAATTCTAAATATCGTGTGGCAGCCTGGCCTCGGCTGAGTTGGGTGAGAAATGATCAGACTGAAGATGTTGTACTCCCGTCACGCATTCTTTGTGCCAGATTTAATAAATTTGGGGTAAAGAAATAAGGCAGACAATACAAAATTTTCTTTTTGTAGAATAATGCAGTTGAATTACAGATTTCATAGGAATATACAAGGAGGAAAAAGCATCCAGTTACTTTCTTCTCTTTCTTGTGATTTCTACTATCATATTTACTCTACTGCAGTGGTTTACAACTTCTCCAGAGCATGCAATTACTGCCAGGAGTTCAGTTTTCATCCAGTATTTCTCTGAGGTGCTACAATCCTCCCTGAAAATACAAAACCCTTATGAACACTTCTGACTGTCAAGAGATCTGTTTTCACTCTCTGACAAAATAAAAGTTAATTACAAATAAATTATTTCAAGAGAATCTGAAGTGCATTTAGACCAAGCAGATTGCTGTCAGCAGTTCTCTGCAGTAGGTGAAAAATCAGAAAATTTCCCATGACTTCAGGCTATTTTCCGAGAAAGGTATCAAAGACTGAAAGGAGAAGAAGGTGGTTGAGAGTTTAATGAAGTCACACTTCTTGTTTCCAGAACTAATTGCACTATTTACATATAGCTGCTCTATAAGGAAAACAAATCTATCCATGCTTTTTCCACCCATCTTATCTCATTCTAGAAGCTGCTTTTGATTCACCTCCACAATCTTATTAACAAAGTCGAAAGGCAACATAAGGGTAGCCAGGATGAAGGTCACTGCAGTCCAATAGCCTGTCTCCAGTAATGGCATGAGCAGGCCATTGCTAAGAACCAGCAAGTAAGTAATATCCTTCCTCTAATGATCTCCCTGAAAATTACTTTTTGCAGATAAGGCAACTTCTTGAGCCAGTACCTCCTGGGCCTCCTGTTGGCCCTACAGCCACTGCGTCCTTGGGCTGGGAGTGCCGGGGATGTTCTGTGGAGGAGCATGCCCACATGCCTTTTCCAGCTCTGGCTCTTACCTGGATCCTGCCGATGCCTCTCAGTGGCTTGTAGTGGAAAAAGCACTGCGAATGCTCGACCCTCCCTGCTCTCATGAGTTATCACCTCATTTCTCACCTTTCCAGACAGAAGAGTTTTAGCCCACCAACTTGCTCCTCACAGGGATGTTTTTGATGTGCAGTCACGCTTCTTATCTCTTTTTGACCTTTCCCCACCCCTGTTTCTGATAGCAGGCGCTTTTTTTTTCTGTTTATGTTTTCTGCAGCTGTTTGAGACTAGAGTTGCATACTTACTGCGGAGATCCAACACTTACTAACAGAGTAAGCTTGTAGTAGCCACATTAACCTCATAATTGAGATATATTTCGCTTCTTGTTTTTTGTAAAGTGGAGACACCAGCTACAAAATTGGAAGCAGCAGCTGGAGCTGTGTATCCCACAGTTCCAAGAAACAATCACAACATGGGGTCCTGTCCATCCACTGGGCTCCTTAAAATTTTCTTTAAAAAAGGATTTTCTGCTCCCATTCTCCCACTCTTCACCCCCATTCCTTGTAAAGAAACTTGCTCATATCTTTATTTCTCTTTTTGGGTTAGAAACCCTTTTTCTCCCCTATTTTTTGCTTTATCTTCATTCATACACACATTTTGTCTCCTGTTCTTGTGGTTACAGGTTTTTCTTTGGCTTACAGATATTTTTATGTCCCACCTCAGCTCTAGTTTGGCAAAGGCAAGTGAAACAGGCTTTTCTAACTGATGCTTAGGATGAGCAAATCATTCTGGGACAGTTAATCACTAAAGGTATGGGCCTGCCACTAATCATGACACTTTTGGCTCAAGCTCCTGTCCTATAGGTACACTTTACCCTCCTTTTAATCACCCAATAATAACATTTAGTATTCAACATTTAAATTATTAGATGGCAAATGCAATTCCTCTGATAGACACAATCGCTCTTTTTATCTATGTATATCTTATATCCTCTGGTGAGGTTATCGCAGAGGACTGAAGATGTACCTTGGAAAAAATCCATTGAGAAGAAATATATTCCAAATTGTTCCAGGGACTAATTTTTTTTCCTTTTAGATGTGGGTTCTCCTGTTTCACTTGCCTTGTTTCATAACCACGTATCTAATGTATCAGTAATGTTTCTTAATGTGACAAAGCTTCTTAATCTTTTGCCTTTAGTCAAGCTAGTATTTTAAACATTGCACTGGATTTTGTTCTGCTAGCTGATCAAATCCTTAGAAAGTGCGTCTGGAGTCATGGATGTGCTTACAGTATGTGTACAGTTTGCTTATGGCTGTTTCTTTTTTCTGTGGATCTTGTGGACATAACAAGCCTTGTTTTTCCAATGCAGTAATGTCAGTTTAGGCCATGGTGATCCTCTCGAAAAGTGGTATTAAACATTTTACACCCATGAGCAAAACCCAAAGTTGCCTCCTCCAAACACACTCACTTTTAATATTTTTAATACCCACAATGTGCTGCACTGTGGTCTAGGTGCAGTTCTTCCAGGAGTCCTCTTGAACCTGTCCACAAGGAAACTGAATTCCACATCTCGTGAGAGACAGTCACAGGGTGTCAGAAGCAGGGGCTGATCAGCTGATTTAATAGAAAAAAGAAACGGTATTTCTAAGATCTGGATCACCTGTGACCCCAAGATTAGCTCAGTTGGTTAGAGAATGGTACTGATAATGCCATAGGTCACAGGTTCTACCCCTATACAGGCCATTCACTTCACAGTTGGAATTGAAGATCCTTGCAGGTTCTTTCCAACTCAGAATATTCTCTGAATTCTGTGAGAAATAGCCTTTGTTTTCCTAGTGTCCACATTCACCATAGCCACAAGGTTTGTACTGTGTTCTTGTCCCATGGGTGAGCCCTCACCACCGTCACCTACTGTGCTCGCTCACTGCTTCCTCCAGGCCAGCTGGCTTCCTACAGAGTTCAGAGTTTAGGGATTTAGGCACTTTATACAGGTACAACAGTGCCGACCTGTGTGGTCTGCTCCTGGCAGTGAGACCTGCTGGGGCTGAGGCAGGCATGCTGTCACTTGTGGTCATGCAGGAGGTACGTCACTCTGCTTATGGAACCAGATTCACAGATAATTCTCCCTTTTCCAGTCACTGGCACAGCATGTTTGGTACTGGGAGGAATTTGTTGCTTCTGATGGCTGCTTGGTTAAACAGCATTAATTATCCTGTATGGATGCTCTCTGCGAAGCAACTCCTGAGGTGCACATGCCACAGCTGTGCCTTGCATAAAATACAGATGAAGCCCTTGGCTGGTGGAACATGATGGGAAAATCAAACAGAGATGATTTTCAAGATAAAAACCTTGACCGCCTCAGAAAAATCCAGTAAGTTTGTGCTCATTCCTTTTAAGCAACTCAACCCACTCTTTTAAGCCAAGGGTTGGTACAGATGTGTCCTGCAGGGCCATAAATCAGAATGGTCATCCCTTTGCCAGGACAGGATGGATGCATGCTTCATGTTAAGGGCTTTTCAAACCATAGCCAGGCTCCAAAAAGCAGCATGGAAGTGCAGGGCTAGGTGCTGAAGGTGGATCAGCTGGGTCTCTTCATCCCACAGAGCAGGAATACACCAGCAGCTGCCTTATCTGTCTGCTCCAGAAGTGGCTTCGTGGCTGTTCCACTGCTGCTCCAAAGCTTGTTTAGTGCCTCTCCTTGAGCATCTGCTCATTACTCAGCCAGTAACTATTCCTTAGTGCTTTCTGCAATTATCTCGGGTTCCTGGACCCTGTATGATTGCTCACATAAATGCTTTGTAACCATCTTTCCCCAAAACCGAGCCTTTACTGAGGTGCCAACTAAACTTTTCCCGGGGCTGTGAGAGTTCCCTGATAAGATCCCACATAACGTGCTGGAGAACGATGTGGGGCAGGCTCGTTCCTCACCTGTGACATGAAATTAGTGGCAGTTTCACAGTGTATAAAGTAACTGAGAAAATATGCCAGTGGGTGGCAGGGAATGGTGCTGAGTCACTGGATATTAAGCAATGCAGAATAAGGCAAACAAGGATTACAGACTCTTTGGGGATGTCATGTCAAGTAACCATTTGGGGGCAAGTGGGAGCCCTGACCTGACACACACAGGCATCTGTCACCACCATCGTGCTCTAGCCCAGGGCAGGCAAGTAAGAAGTGAGAGACCCTGAAAGACAATGTGGATAAATGGATTTTCAGCAGGGTCTTGTTACTCACCTAGGGAAGGTAAAAGGAAAAGACTGGAATCCTACCTTAAAGCAGAGCTAGAAATGCAGTTGCTTATAACAACAAATAAGGATTTTTAAAAAAATTTATTGGACATTCTTAAATGAAGACATATGCCTTCTATTTAATAAAATTAATATCACCCTGGTGTCCACTAAGGAGGAAAGTTTTACCTGTATTTTCTATACTCGTTAATGGATACTTGCTAGTTGCTAATTTCTAGACTTGATCATGGATACTTGCAATGGATGATTGCTAAATTTCAGCTCGAGTATTTAAACAAAATCTTTAGTACACTTTCAGCTACATGTATTTATTTTTTTATATTCCCTTCTGAAATACCAACATACTCAGGCATGAACAGAGGTTGGCCTTAGATCACAAAACATTAAACACTAAAGGTATGTGGTAATTAAATTGTGCTTAGAGAAATTCCTATGAAGCTGTTGCATAAATCCAAAACTATAGCAGACAAAATTATTTCAGAGTTTATTTCACTACATAAATATGTATCACCAGATCCTGACTTTTAAATCCTGGAGTCAGAAGTAGCCAGAGTTTTAGCTAATACTTGTTATCTGTGGTTTTGGAATAGCATAGTGTTATAGATGCTAGAAACAGAAGAGAGTCCTTAATTGCCACAGAATCCAGAGACCAAAGAGGGGGCAAAAAAAAGTTATTCTGAGAAATTGTGTCAGACTTTTAAACTGTTGAGCCTATGGAGAAGAAAGCACTGAAAAGGTTTCTGGAAATAAATTAGAGACAACTTTAGTACAGATTTCTTTAACCTCACACAGCCAGGCTCTGGGCTGATTAAGAAATTGCACCTGACTGTGCTCACTGCAAAACAGCATGTGCAGAGAAAAAGCCATGAAATGTCCATTTGAATACACAAAGATTCACTGAGGCACTCAAGGGACTCTAACTACTGCTCTAAGTTTAGTGCAACTGGATTATGAATGTCCTCTCTGAAAACTAAACACAACCTCCCAACATTAGCACCATTTCCAGGCCCTTATACATCATGAATGGAATTAAAAGGTGCCTTCACCTGACAGCTCTGGACCTTTGGGTGCCCTGCTCCTGGGGAACACCCGCACAGGAGTTCACAGCGCACCTCACCTGAACCCAGGAGCAACATAACTCCACATGTACCACTCCCAGCTTTCAAAGGTTTGGGAAACCACACCCCTCAAGAAACATTGCCAACAGAAATACTTCTTCCTTACTTGCAAGATATTTCTTTTCTTAAGTCCATAATAAAGAGCACCTGTCACTTTCTTCAAATGGCTTTGTCCTTTTGCCACAATTTAACCTGTCAGCTTTTCACCAGCACCCAACACATAACTGAACTCCTTCTTCTGCTTCTGTCTATCTGGTTTGGTTTTGTACCTTTGATGCAGCTGGTCTATTTTAACTCACTGGCTTACCAAATATATTTTTCATATGAAAGAGAAACAGTTTGAAAAACACTTCGGCAGATGTGCATTTTTGGGTCTAGCCAAAAATGGTAGATCAACCTTTTCATGTAAATAAGAAAAGAGTGTGTTATTGACCAAATTTGGAGTAGGCTCCTTAGAAATATGTTTACTACTAAGTTGCTGATCTCAAGCAAGAATTTCTAATCAAAATAAGAAGTATGAGAGAGAGGGGAAATGATGGAGTAGTTCCAGAACAGGCAGTAGCCTCCTGATTACTTTATTCACCTGGAAAGAGGTAGCTTAGTATCATAATTTGGAACTGGAATTACATGGGGGCTACAGATATTTATATGATTTCTGTAGCTGATAATACACTTGCCTCTTTCTTTGAATAAAGCTATTTAATTTTGCATCCACATGTCAAAATACATTGATGCAAAGACTGCAAATCACTCATTTTACCATAAAAATGAAGAAATAAATCTGTGATACTTGTAGATGGTTTCAGTCAGGATTGAAACTAAAGCAAGAATTTAAAGGGGTAAGAGAAAACTGCAAAAAGCCAATGGGTGGCAGAAAAATGTTAGAAAATACACCAGCCCTGCAACTAGTGAGCTGACCTCAGACATGACATATGTGGGTGTGACTCCCTGCTTTGTATCCCATCTCCTGAGGAGCTTCCTAACCAAAAAATTCCTAGATATTCTGCAGCCTTTCTCATTCTGGTTTATCATTAAGTGCCAAGCCTTTTTCTGTTTTGTTTTAATTTTCATTTAAAATAAATACCAGTTTTTCCAATCAAGTCTGCTCCTTTGCATTCACTTCTAAACACATCAAACTCTTGCTGGAGTGCCAGGCACAGGGTCTGGTTTTTCTTGTTTTTCCTCTTCTACAAAATCCTTTACACTTGAAGCACCAAAAACCTCTTAATCCTTCTCTTGAGATTTGAAATTTCTTATGCAATCTTCAATCAAAGTTTGCATACAGAAATCTGCATAATACCACCCAGATCTGGGGGCTTGTGATTCTCACCTGCCAGCACATTTGATGCGTGAGGAAGAGTATCTCGGACTTTGGGATCTGGTATGATGTTCTTCACAGCTCTCTGAGCAGAAGGGATTTATTGCAGTTGTTTTGTGAACAGGAGGACACAAAACAAGAAAAAGTCTATTGAGTACTTTGGAGCTGTATCAGGCTCCATCTGCCTTACCACATGCCAGAGGGCTGGAGATCTAGCCACTGACGGACACTCACTCCTCTCAACCTTATGCATCATCCACCCCATAAGAAACTTGTCTTGCTAATACATATGAATACTCTTTCACCTCGAGGACATCATAGAATGTGGTCCCCTTTTCAGGGCAATGATTTTGAGGATCATTATCCCTGCAGAGATGTGACATTTCACTTGTGTTTGATCATTCTGAAAGTTAAAATGTGTGGTGAGTTTTAATGATAGAAGTATGTGCTCACTTTAAAAAGTGTAGATTTTCTCTGTGAGAACAAAGATTAAACAACAAATTTCACCATTATAATTATGCAGAATATTAAAATTTCTCTGCTCTTCCAGCTAACTCACCTTTTTCCTTTTATTTTATCCAGACCCTCTGTCAAATCAAGACAACTAAGCCATAATCCAAAGTGCATTGCTACTGAACATTATTGAAATCTTTCTCTGAGTTCTCCTCAGAAGCATTAATGCCTCTGAGAGAGGTCTCTGGGATCTGCAGGCAACCTGCAGAAAAGCAGGACTTCTCACATCCATTTCACTGGAGTCCCTGTGAAGTTCCTAAGCACTTTCTGACAAGCATAACATAAATAGGAAGCAAGTTTTTGTCTTCACAAGATTCCCCTCTGGAAAACAGAGGGGAATCAACAGATAAATAAAATGTGTACAAAGTCAAAGATTCTTGCCAAATTGACAAGATGGTTCATCAGTCAGGTTTTGAGTAGGTAATACCTTAAAACAAGAAAAACTGAACGAGTCTACATGTACCTTCTCTGCAGCTGAATGTTGTCATTTAAAACCTCTTTTACTTTAAAATCTCTGCTGTCCATTAATAACATGCTTTATCTTTAATGATGCCATTCTCAGGAGTGGAGGAATACTAGTGGCAATTGGACAAGTTTGGCTGGTCTCAAACACCAGTGTTCATGGAGGTTTTTGTGTCTCAGTGTAAAATCCTTATTCATTTCTTGCTAAACAGATATTGGCAGGGTGTGGAGAAGAGGTGGTATGTTTGCACTCCAGAGGACGGCAGCTGGCTGTACTCCTTGTGAACCACCGTAAATCACTGGGAGCACATGAAAGAGATGAAGACTACTTATAGTCCTCCCTGCATAGTAGAGACATGCTTGTGTTGTGTTGTATTTTATTTTACTTTATTGTATTTTATTTTAATATGGGGCCAAACATTTGTCATCATAAAAACTTGCAGCACTTGAGTAGAGGGGATAAAGCCCACATCTCAGTAGGGTTTCTATATGTGTATTTGCTAATACAGTCTCGGGGATGTCTTTGGGTTTGAGATCCATTCAGCGTTCCAGATCAGGTTAATCTGCTGATTTCTTCTCATTTTTATTTTCCTTTGTGGTTTTTAAATGAAAGTATTTTGCTATTAATTACCTGTTGACTTTTAAGTGAGTTTACTCAATATACAAAGCCTTTTTAGGTATTTTCATAACTACCTGTTTTCTACCTGTGTGAGTCAAAACCAGACAATGTGGCAAGTTTGAAAGATAAATCCACACAGATCTTTCTGAAGAGTAAAAAATATTAATTACTCTTACATTATTACCATTATATTTCAAGATCACCTTAAAGAGAGATTAAAGATTATTTTTTCTAAAATGGTATTTGTATCATATTGGCTTCCACTGATGAGTTTACATGGAGAAATAGGAATTGTCAAATCATTTAATATGGCAAATATAATTTTCCATTGATGGTTACATTGTACCCTGTAGAGTATTGTAGATAGGATTAGAAAAATGTACAACAAGCAGAGTGAAAATTCTTTCCTGTTTGATGGAAAGGGTAAGACTGAATGATTTTGTGTCCATTCTCTTGCAGATGTCCCTGCCTTGATGGGAGTTTCCGTTCCTGTTCAGCTGTACTTTTTGAGGCAGCAAAGCCCAGGTACTTGCAGATGAAGGTAGGAAAACTGCTGGAATGCTGTTGGAAAGCTGCTGGAACAGCTTCTTGGAGAAAATGATGGAAACTTGCTTGGGGACACTGGGACTGAATGTTGCCACAGCAGCACAAGAGGCTCAGAAATCATAAAAAGTAGAGATAAAATGCAGGTGCCAGTCCTGAGGATCTACCTGGTACACCACGTTGAATTTGGTTTCCCAGAACTGCGGTAAAGATGAAGGAAGGAAAGCATGTGGTTTGTGATTAACTAATGCCTTCTGCCCTGCTGATGGGCATGTGAAGGACTATCACTTGACAGGGACAGTGACACTGGGATTGCAGCTTTTGAGAGCCCAGCCATCCTACTGTGCTACATGCGGGGGATAGAGAGGCAAAAAATTATGGAAAACTCAGCAGTTTTTAAAAGGAACAGTGGTCATACATCCAGAGCAAGAAATCCAGCCTCTTCATATTTCAGGTCCATGTCATCACCCCTTTTAGAAACAAATTGATCTTCGTTCTAAAGGCATGGTTTGGGGTGGGGGGGGAGAGTTTGCCTGCTTTGGCTGCAAAGTTTCTTCAGAATCAGATATTATTAATGGCAGACTGCTGTTGATAATTCCTAAATTTAATACTTGCTGTACTGCTACTACTATTTATTTGTTGGCCTCTGTGTCTCTTGCCTCCCTTCAATCCCCAGCATATATTCTCTAGTATACTCAAAGGTAAGGTAGTCCTCTCCCCTTCTCCCCCTTCCTTGTAAGTTAGTCTCTCCCTTCACCCAATCATCTGCACAGCCTTTCTTCCCATCTGTTACAAATCATTGGCTTTCATATGTTTGGCAGGAGCAAGAGAAACTAGAGGGGTTTTTTCTTTCAGGTTTTTTTTACAAAGGTTGGACAAATCTCTTTTCCTTGCTGTTATAGCCACTTGCATCTCAACTTGGTATTAGGATCCAATTTTTAAGCCTTTTCATGCAGGGACTCTTCACATGGGTGTTCCTCAGCAGGCCAGGGAAGTCATGCAGAAATACTTCTTGAATTGCCAGGCTAAAACCTATGGTGTGTGCATCACTGAAACCACAGAACAAATAGGACAATCCCAGTCTACAAACACTCATGCATTGTTCTGATTAAAGTATTTATGTGCAGAGATGCATAAACTTTTTAGAACTGCCCGAGTTGCTAAATCTCACTGTCCTGCAGCTGGACTTAGGTTCTTCCATCATTTACTTGCTTTTGGTATTACCTGAAATTCTAAATTTCATGAATTTACAAGCTGTCACAGAAATTCACTTTGTCATAGACTGAAAATAAGCAGCAGTTGTTCCATGTACACAAATTTAATTTCACTCCTTTGACTGCAATGTAAAACACAAGAAAGCACACTTGAAAACTAAACCCCTGTATCTCTCAAATGCATAAATGCAAACAAATGAATGTGTTTCAAGTTTCATTCTGCACTGATCACCAAAGTATAGATTGACAAATCATACTACAAATTGAATTGCTTCCTCCGTTTTTTAGCAAACTCAAAAAAAATCAAATTAGTTGCAATCCTTCATCCTTTGAGCACAGATAACATTTTCCCATGTGCATTGTGCTGCCCATATGTGTAACTACAAAACAGATCAGAAGGAAACAGGGGGAAAAATCAGACAATGAAGATGTATTTTTCCCTTCAAAATATAATCCTAAATGCAGCATCTGTAATAATTAGCAGCCTTTTACACTCAGAAACAATTTTAACATAACTGAGAGCATAACCTGAAGTCCAAGCCTGCAAGAATTAAAGAATATGATGTCATTTTATGCATATGAGTAATTTCTCCTCAGAATATTTGCAAGATTAGAAACCAGAGTAATGTGATAAAATTGTATGGAAAGAGATTGTTAGATATCAATTAGATACCATTAATGAAATCTCTTTAGTATCAGTCAAACTCCCTGGCTTTGTAAAGATGACAAGATTAGCTATTTTAACAAAAGGGAATCAACCTGTCTCGAGCACTGTCAGCTTGGAAGCTTTAGCTAAATCGGTTGTTAATAGCTGATCTGTGGAATTCACTGCTAATTCACACTTGTATTTGTGCAGGACACGCACTGAATTTGCAGGTTCTGTGCCCTTCCCACTCAGAAAGCCCTGCCAAGTTCAAGTAGGAAGCAGAGCACAGTGCAGTTTTTCCTTTTGACCAGCCTTCCCAGAGGCTGAGGCTGTACACTGCTTCCAGTGATGAAAGCAGAAGGAGAGCCAGCATGTTTATAGACTCCTAACAAAAGGCTGTTCTGCCAAATCTATTTTGGGTAGCTTTAGTTCAATGCTAGTTCTTTTTTAAAGTGAACTCAAAACATTTAAGGGTTCAAATAACTTTTCTTAAAGTAAATAAGATACCTTTTTTCAAGTTGCCAAATTTGCCAACTGCTTTGTATTGGAGTGTACTTTAACAAGACATTAATCCAAACACTTGAAAGGCAGGCAAATGTTGCTAACACAATATTAATTTACCTCTGTGATTCTACAGAAAGACACAACTTAAAACAGTCCTTTCAAAAACATTCCTGTCCCATTCAAAGTGAAATTAAACATCCTTGGTTTCTTCTGAAATTCACCAATTAACACAATTTCGTTCCCTGAATAATTTCAATTTTGTACCAAGGAAAATGTGCTTATAGGTGAGAACAATGTCATCTTAATTATTGTATTATGCCTACTTGAATATGGAAAATGATAAGTTCTGTAAAATTAGTGTTGGAAAGGAGATATTAGTTCTGTATGGAATACTACAGTATATAATAATACTATTTATGTATAATGATATCAATATTATTAATATATAATACTGTTCTATTTTGTAAATAGAAGTTTCCTGTCCTTCAAAACTTTATGGTGAAGGGGTTCCTGCAGAGCTGTACTACAGTGTGTGCTTACTACATCATACAATAAGGTAAGCATGTCTCATCTGTATGAGGCCTTTCATAGACATTGTATATTGTATTTTAAAACAGCATTTGAAAAATCAAGTATTTTCCTCTGAAACAAAACAGATGCATTTAATTATTTCTGAGTATTAATTGTAATTAGCACTTAGATGCCTCACCAACTTTCCGGTTGGACTTCATTGTTGGCTGTCTGTTCTGTCATCCGTAAACATTCGCTTCTATGGAAAAGGTTTGGGAGGGGATTCACAGTGACCAGATTCAAAAAAAAAAAAAAAAGGAATAACAATCAAAGCTTGCTATGTATCTGCTACACACTCCCACATTCACCAGGAGTGACTAGAAAAATTCAGAGGCAACTCACAGCCAAATTTCATGTGGAAAAATAATTCACATGGAGATTGGGTGGCACTTACAAAATTATTAACTCTTTCTACATGTTAATCAACCACATGCAACAGAGCAAAAATATCTTCTGTTATATGAAGACAGAAAAAATCGCTAGTATGTGCATGACCAAAAAGGTACCAAGTTCGTCAACAGATGCAAACACCTGAGCTTTGACAGGGACAATGGGAATCAATCACAGCATGTGGCAGAACATGAAACTCACCCTGGGCTAGGCCAATGAATCAAAGTATTGCTGAAACTGAAAATCCTAATGCAACTGTCAAAGATTTAAAGAAATTAAATTCAGTGGTATTAAAGCAATAAAATTCTACCAACATCATAGTCCTGAGGGAAAGAGATGTCTTAATAACCTAAAAATTGAATTTGCACTCTCTTCTCTGCCCTGGGTCATAAATAAAAGTCCTATCATGGTTAATTCAACCTTTCAGGTTTCCCAGACAGACACTGTTCTTTATGGACAGTAAAGATTTCTCTGCAATTTTTGTAAGCATATATCCCGATACCCATTACCAGCCAAATTCTTGTTTCTTCACATTGGTGTACTGTGTTACTCAATTGCCATTTTCTTCTTAAAGGTAACTGGACATATATGTACCTTCTGCTGCTATTAGCTAGGTAACTACTTAAATAAAACTTCTTTCAGTAAAGGAATTATTTAAGTAATAATATAAGTAAAATTCCTTTTGCACTTAACGTCTGCCTAAAAATGTTGAAAGCACTTCGAGACCATTCTTGACCATATGTGTATGAAAACACATACATAAATAGATGCTGCAGGTGTGTGATTTGTACTATCTATACATTAAAATAGTGCACTGATTAGCACTGTTATGCTTCTAAAGTTGTTATTGGAACGATGAAATTTTAGAAAACTGTGTTCCAATGTCTTCTATAGCACCTAAAGAAACCTTACAGTCTCTCTTCATAACTAAATTCATGTCAGCTGGATGTGAAGGAGAATACTACCTGGTTATAACATCATTATGGACTAGTCCTGTTAATACAAGAGTATACACCTATCCATATGTGTAGGCCCATACAGAGGGGAAGGTCTGTCTTCCAACAGAACTAAGACAAAAGTTTACACACTGATTTAATTATACAGAGACAAAGCTAGCTACAAGTCATGTGATTTTCTTAGTTTTCTGGTATTCTTCATATTCTTCTTCTTATTATTCGTATTCATATTATTATTATTATTATTACTATGACCACATGACAGAGGTTCACAAGAATGACTGCTTGCACAGCTGTAAACAGTGTCTCTGTCTCATGAGAAGCTTGAGCCCAAATCTTGCACCCGAGCAGAAGCCTCATGAAAGGAAGTGAACAAAGTTTCTTGAACCATTCTTCTACCTGCCTTTTGCCTAGCTAATAATAGACTATATCCTGCCATATTTGCCTTCACCTGTGTCTAATATCTAAAATTAAAGGGCCCCTTTTTTGGCTGCCTAGTAAGACACTATCATAAAAATATTAAGACCTTACTAATTAATCTATAAAGAAAGCTTGTCTTCTTACTCAGTTACGGATTAACTTCTTACACACTAAGACCTCTCACCTAAAACAAACTATGCTTTCATTTTAAAATATCTTACACTAGAGACTGATTTCCATTTTCTGTTAGACTGGGAATGCAATGGTTTTCCAATGATGACATAGGCTATATTACTTGATTATTGATAGCCCTTCAACAGTGACTCCAGAGTGTCAGCCAGAAGTCCTCCTGATGTGTCCTATAGCATACAGCACCAATATTTCAAGTGGCGTTGAAATGCAGCTGGTAACACCTAGGTTAATTCATCAGCAAAGATACAAGTAAAGTAACTCTGGTAAAAATGTCACAGGCTTGAGTGACACAGATGAATGAGTCTAAATTAATAATTTCATTAGAGTTAGCAAAAGACATCAATTGAAGTTCAATGTTTAGCTCTTTCATGCTTCTCAGCCACTAGTGTGCAAATACAAACCTATTTACCTACTAATTCCAGAGGAGCACCCCCCCACACTCTTTGGGAATCACTTCTGGGACCTGTTTTTCATCCAAACTTTTACCAGGATAGGGATTTCCTGACTAGAATGGCACAAACTGTTCGTCATGTTAATACTCAATCTGTCTGCATCCATCTGTGGTTTGTATTTTTCTTGAGAAAAATACAGCATGTTACAGACTCAAACGTTCTCTTCTAGTGGGTCAAGTTAGACTTGTGACTTATGCAGTGGCTATTTCTTTAATTTAAATACATTTTCTTATTTCAAGATAAAAGCCACACTAAAATACTTCTGCCAAAGCAATGTCTGGCTTTGTAACTTAATACAGCATTGTAAAAATCAGGCAGTCCTGTGAAAACACAGCAGTGTGCTTAAACGTTACCTCAGAAAGGAAAAAGCAAGTGTGTATGCATGTTTTTTCTCTATAACCTGTGGCCTTATTTTCCTTCCCTCCACTGTGGTCCTGCATAGGCATTCCACTTCTTCAATTGGAATTTGAAGGCTGTCTATTGCTAACTATTAAATTATCAAAATTCTTCATAGATCACAAGTTAGGAATCCAAACTGGGTAGCATTTTGGGGGTTTTTATTTGTTTTGGTTTTTTCTTCAGGTATAAATCAGTACAAATTCCTAGAGCAATATGGTTTCAGCTGGACAGTGATATGAAGTGGACAGTAGAAACACTACATAAAATTTGCTTTTCAGATTTTCTTATTCTTGTAATGTCATTGTCCACTTCACAGGGTCT
This sequence comes from Acropternis orthonyx, assembly GCA_035583155.1. Lineage (NCBI taxonomy): Eukaryota > Metazoa > Chordata > Aves > Passeriformes > Rhinocryptidae > Acropternis > Acropternis orthonyx. Next base: position 513,876 of record JAWWEU010000158.1, on the reverse strand, counting down.
ACAGGAAATTTAAAGCAGCTGGTTTAAATTCTGAGTCTTTAGTCTTTACTGAAGTCAGAATAATGGTACTTTAAAGATATGCTTAAACATGTATTCTTATCACATGTATTTCCGAGAAATCTTAAGATTTATGAAATACTGCTGAACACTCATTTTTCTCCACAGGCTCATCTGTCCAAAGTCTGAGCAGGCTATTTAAAATTTCAGTCACTTCTAACAGAATGGTAGTTCCTGCACCACTGTGATAGAAACATCTGGATTGCATTCCAGAAGCATTCTACAGTTCTGGCTTTTGAAACACTTTTTCTCGCCGGAAACTAGTCTGTGAGGATTTAATTTTGTTCACCTGAAAATTCCATTTATATGACCTTTTCACTGAAATGCACATGCAGCATCCTTCAAACTGAGGGGAACTGATATTAAAATAAATCACAGAGAGGAGCGAGTACATCACTGTCACATTAGTGGACACTTTGAGAGCTGTTGAGAACTACGCCCTTTCAAAGCAAAAAATACAAAATGCAGCCAAAATCAAAGCCAAACATGAAGAATTACACCCACAGCATAAATTAAGAGCATACAAATACATGTTCTGAAGTAGTCCCCTACTCTTTTACAGAAGAAACTCACCCAATATGTATGTCATGCTTGTACTTACAGTGATTTAATACAGCCAATACATTAGCCCCACAAAGAGATGAAACTGGTGCCAAACAAGAAATGTAAAGCACGTCTCACATTTCACACAGGCAGAACATTTATATGTGTGTATATACATATATGTATGTATTTGTATGTATACATGTATATATAAAATGTATCTGCTGTACATAAATATATATACACCATTAATTATATAATTATATATCTTCATATATTGTTATCTGTTTGTATGTGTTATTATATATTCTAATATGCATTACATAATAAGATCTTATATAACACAGAATATATAGTATAATAATCACAGAATAGTTAGGGTTGGAAGGAACCTCTGAAGATCATCCATCCAAGCCACTGCCAAGGCACGGTCACCTAGAGCAGGTTACACAGGAACATGTCTAGGTGAGTTTTGAAAGTCTCCAGAGGGGGAGACTCCATCACCTCCCTGGGCAGCCTGTTCCAGTCCACTGCCACCCTCAATGGAAAGAAACTCTTCCTCATGCTGAGGTGCAATTCCATGTGTTTTAGTTTATGGCCATTGCTCTGTGTCCTGTCTCTGGACATCACTGAAAAGAGTCTGGCATCATCCCCTTGGCACCTGCCTTTGAGACATTTGTATGTAATGATGAGATCCACTC
>JAWWEU010000158.1:488420-512475 GCA_035583155.1 Acropternis orthonyx | reverse complement strand
TGGTTTCTACTCCCTTCATCATGACCCTCTGAGCTCTACCATTCAGCCAGTTCTTGATCCACCTCCCTGTCCGTTCATCTAACCCAGATTTCCTGAGCTTACCTATGAGGATGTTATGGGAGACAGGGTCAAAAGTCGAGGTAGACACCATCCATTGCTCTGCCCTCACCAACCCATAATACGTGTGTGTGTGTGTATATATATATATATATATAAAAGTATATATAAGTATATATGTATAACATGTATATACCCCATCTCCAGGGGCACTCGGTGCACAGTAAGATACACCCTCCCTGTTCGAGGCATGTCCTCAGTCACCTTCAAGGACAGCGGAAAAAAAAAACGGAGAGGGCATTTTCTTCTGAAATTACAATCATTTTTGGCAGCCCCTGTGGCACCACACCGCCCTGAGGAGCCATGTCCCGACACACTGACGGGGACGCGCTGCTGGCCTGCGGCGCCCACCCATCCTATGGGGGGGGACACGCCGCTCACACCTCCTGAGGTGACACCGCCCCTGAGGTGACACCGCCCCTGAGGTGACACCGCCCCTGAGGTGACACCGCCCTCACGGCCCCCTCAGTGCCCCCCCCCCGCCGCTCCCGCGCCCTTCCGCCGGCCGCGCGTCACTTCCGCCGGGCGGTCGGGGCCGGGCAGGGCGATGGCGGCGCTGGGCGAGCCGGTGCGGCTGGAGCGAGGTGAGCGCGGCGGGGGAGCCTCGGACCGGCCCCACAGCCCCGGCCCCTGCCCCTCTCCCCCCGGACCGGCCCCACACCCCCGGCCCTTCTCCCCCCGGACCGGCCCCACACCCCCTGCCCCTCTCCCCCCGGACCGGCCCCACAGCCCCAGCCTCTCTCCCCCGGCCCCGGCCCCTCGGGCCCGGCCCCCCCGCCGCGGTCTGTCCCGACCCCCTTTATTGCTTTGCCTTGTGCAGCCCTCCCCGAGGTTTCCCTCGCCTTTCGCGGGTTTCCATCCTCGCCCCAGGCCTTCCGTGGCTGTGCCTGCTGTGCCCTCCCTGCTCTCCGCGCCTCTGCCAAGGCTGACTCAACCTGCCGTCGCTTTGTTGCTGTTTCTGTCATGGGAAAACTTCGTCTTGCAAACGGCAGAGTTATTAGCTCTACGTTCAGTGTGTTAGCAATAAGAGTTTGCTCTTTTTTATGGAAGACAACTGACACATGCAAAGGCCCCCTCCGCACCTGTTCGTGGTTCTCCCCAACTCTTATTGCGCTGTCCTGTTTATGTTTTCATCCCGTTTTTCCAGGATATAGTTGTAATCTGTACTGTTAATACATGCCGTGTGTGCCTGGAATTAGGGGCGAAACAGATAAAATATAAAACCTAGTTGGGTGTTTTTCTGTACTATGTTTGTAACATTTATCCAGGGCTTTTAAGAAACATGTGCTTCTGTAACAATATACGTGATTGGTTTATTGGTGTGTATCTAGGACAATTGGGATCGGAAAATGGAATTTAAATGGGAAGGTGTTACTGATAATTAGAAATCATGTTTTTGAAAGGGAAGACAACTAGCTGGAGTGCAGGTGATTGAATGGACTGTTTTCCCACTGCCGTTCTCACTGGGACCTTGCTCATGGTGGTAGATGCCTCTTTGTAGCCACACAATTCTTCATTTTGTTTGCTACTATCACGTTACCTACCAGAGAGCTCAGTTTTTCTGTTTTTGCTAACCCTGCTTCCCATTCCAGAAGTGAACTACTTGTAATGTGTTAGAGTCGGCCTGCAAATAGTGACTTATGTAAGGCCTTTGCTTCCCACTGTGCAGCTCGGCTACCCTCTCTGCTCCAAAGCTTGTTAATTAGGGCAGCTGCTTTGGCAGTGGATTAGTTGATCTTGAAAGGTCTGCGGAGTTAAACCTCAGGCCCCATCCTTCTTCACTTCATTACCCTGCCGCTATGCTCTGTCCATGAAAACAAACAAATCTGCAGAGTTACTTAGGGATCAGTGGAACAAAGGAGCTATTTGGTCTCCTGGCATATTGGTCTTTTATTAGAAAAGAAATAAAAGGGACCACCTTATAATGGGCGTACAAGAGCAAGAGCTTTATTTACAGAAATAAGTAACGCTGTTAGTTGTGTGGGTTTGACTGCAGATAACCCGATGATGAGTCATCATCACTTTGAGAGCGAGCATCACTATTGTTGTTGGCATATAGCATAAGATGAGGTAATAGTGTGGAAAATGAACTGATTTAAAATTGTTACCATATGCTTACCAGGGCATTGAAAATTTTTCTGTCTGTTTTCTCCTCCAAGCTGTGTTGCAAACACAACCACCAAAATTCACTAGAGTGTAGGAATGAAACAATAGTTAACATTTCAAAGTTATTCTTATGGTTTGGTGGTGACGTGTGATAACTCTACATACAGTTTAGGAATCCAGACTATTTGGACATAAGCAGTGGACGTGGTTAACGAGGAGCATCCATGAGAATGCTGCATTTTTCCTCTTTCAGTATTTTGTTCACACATATGCCTGGAGTAGTGACTTCTTGCTGGCTTTTTTTCCCCCAGTCTTTTAGTTTAAATGTGTTTTTTTTCAAGATTCTGATTTAATATGCCATGATCACAAAAAAATGATTTGTGAAGAACAGGCAACTGGTATAGAAAAGATGAAAATATTAAAATCTATTTTTAGTTATGTGTGGATTCCATTTTACAGTTAGTTCTACGATTTATTTTTTTTTAATTGTCTACCTCTGGAGTTATTTCTACATTGATCCTTGTTGAAATCCATCACTGAAACACTTCTGTACTGTTTGTTTTGGTCTCTGGTGCTGAACAGTGGCTAAGCTATAGTGTTAATATTGTGAGGAAGACAGCTTTCAGCTGGTCGTGTGCAGAGCAGTAATTCAGGAGGAAGCAAATTACATCAGCACAGCAGTCAACAATCTTTTCTTGCAAAGTGTGTGTGTTTTGCCACCTGTTCCCTGCCAAACTAGTTCCTTCCCAAAGCAGTATTGCTGACATAGATTGAATCTTCAGCGTCTGACTAGTAGTTCCTCATGCAGTTCAGCAGAAGAAAGTTATTGCACTTTTGGTCTGGTATAATGGGACCCTGTCAACAAGGTAAAGCAACACAAAGTTGGGAACAAAGTGTCCTGCTAATGGGGTCCATTGCCTATATCTACCTGGGCAAGAAGTGTGGTGTGATAAAAGATCTATTGAGTGCTGAGGATCCAACTTATATGCTCTGTTTGACTGCTCTGGGTTTTTACTTTATAGCAACAGTTTGGTTCTTTGATCTGAAAGCCCTTTTTTATTAAATTGTGTCTGCTGCTTTATTTTCATTTAAAATGAATCCAGTTCAGCGTATCCTAATTGAAAAGTTGATTCTGTGTTTTTAGTCTGCACTTTTTGAAAGACACAGCTGGTTCCCAAAACAAACCAACTTTACCTTAAGGTATAATACACTGTGTCATTAAATGTTGTGTCTGTTAGGAGATACAGGTACGAAATATATCTGATTTATTGACAAAACATGCAGATCAAAAGCAGGGAAATTATCCCATGGCATTCTGGAGTCTTAATTTCTACAGCTACTCCCTGGATCAGTAGATTGCTGTCACTGTTTAAAATTTCTTTCAGTATCCTAAACAAACTGGTGGCAAGTTCATACACTTTACAGCTTCACGTGGTTCATGGACCACAGACTCAGGAATGTCTGTGTAGAATTGTACTCTTTATATGCATGAAATAATCGTTTGTCTGCAAACATCTGCATGCATTTAAATAATAGCTGTGTTGTAATTTATAGACTTGCTAGGCTTTTTTCATGAATATATGGAGTGTTGTAGGATTGGAAGTACTGCTATTGCCATTTGATCATTCTGCTTCAAGCTGTTCAGTGGGAGACTTCATGAAATTAAAATAATTTATATTGCTGTTGCTGAACACAAGGATTCCTAAGAATGTTAGTGATTTTGCATCATCTAGGATATCTAATTTCAGCAACTATTTGGGATTTAAAATGAAATACAAAATACATGTTAGGAAATTACAAGCTTTAGAAGCATTTATTTTCATTTTGTAATTGTACAAATTGCAAATATGCACGCTTGTGTGAAATGTGTTCTCTGTAGAACATGGGAGTAGTAATCTTTTTATATTGCTTTGCTTTAGGTAACTTGTGCTTGTAAAGCTTGAAAATGCTTGCCAGAAAGCACCAAGTTCTCATGACACATAGCAACTTTCACTCTCATCTGTAATAATTTGTGTCTTGTGGCTGTGGTGATAATACTTGAGTGTTTTTCCATGAAGGATTTGTTTCCATTCCATGGATGAGCAGTCTGTGAGGTTAAGTTATACCTTGTTTAATCAACTGCACCACCTGATCTTGGTGTAGTAGTCTGTAAGATGTGTCTGGTAATTCATGTCAGTGGACAGAACACCACTATGCCAGCGTCCTTCACCCTAATTTCAGAACATGCACCCCACTGCCTTTTCATTCTGTTATGTAAGTTCTCTCTTTTTACACTTCTTTTTTGGGAGAAGTTCGTGGCTATTGCACATCATCTGTGCTGATGTAATGCCGTTGAGAAGACATGCATTCACATGAAAAATGAGTGCCTAAAGGTTAATTACAGAAAAAAAGGAAGTAATGCATTTGGGACTAGCAGTGTCCCAGACTTCCTTTTCTAAAATAATCTGTGCATTATTTATATAGTAGATAATTCACTGCTTCTTGACCTTTGTGATAATGAAGGTAATCCTTTCTATCTGCTTTTTTGAGAGACTGTTCTACTTCTGTTCAGGAACTTGCGTGTTTCAGAATCATCACTAATGTAACACTTTGGAAATACAAGTGAGGGATGGGAATGTATTCTACTATTGTAGAGCTGCCAAGAGACTGTCACATCACGTTTGATGCCTGTCTTGAGTCATACTGGTCTGGAATCAAATCATTCACGGAGTTCAGTTTCACAAAGCAGCATTTATGAGAATATGGATGACATGAACTCCTAGGAACAAATTTCAAGGAACTGAAACAAAGAGGTTTGGGCTTCAGGATTCTGGACTACAGAGATATTGTCTCTCAGCTGAGGATATCAAAAGGAGTTTTGTTGGTTTTATAAGCACTTCAGGGGGAAAAATAGCAGCCCAGATAGTTCTCAGCCCTCTGGTAGGGAAAGTACGGAGTTGAACTAATTTTTGAATATAAAAGGAACATTAGGGTATTTGAGAATATTCTAGCTGGTGTTAACAAAATGCTGTCCATGGAGTAGATGAGTTATGAAGTATACACTACCAACATACCATATGCATGTAGCAGCTAAATATTTCAGTCCAGTTTAAACTTGGAGGAAAAATTGGTGTTTTCTTTATAATATGCATACGGCAGTGATAGCTCCAGATATGTTACGGGGTTGGATTGCTGTGGTTGACTTATAATAGTCTGAAAGTACAGTGTTTTATTGTAGGATTTTGTAAATACATAGTTTTATGATTAATGAAACTAATGCATAGTTTAAAGTGTATACAAGTGCACGCACACAGACTACTGCATCAACTTAATTTTAAAATGAAAACAACAGACATACCTTGAATTTCTTCAGGCATTCTTCATTACTATTGCCTCTTCTGTTTTCTTTTGTAGACATCTGCAGAGCAATTGAATTGCTGGAAAAGTTGCAGAGAAGTGGAGAAGTGCCACCACAAAAGCTCCAGGCATTGCAAAGGGTCCTTCAAAGTGAATTCTGTAATGCTGTAAGAGAGGTAAGTTAACATAAGCAGTTATCTTCAGTTAAAGAACAGTATGATTTACTTTTTCCTTTTTGTGCTCAGTGCAGTCAGCTGATTTTGTACTTTGTAAAAGCTGAATTTGATTGACAGAGCTTAATAGAACAAGATTTAGTTTTAAGTAAGTTCAATAACACAGTAATTTGGGACAGCATAAGTGTATGAAGTAATGGCTCAGGAGCAAATCACTTCTGAAAGATTATTTTGAGAGTCTGTCCTTAGTGATAGCTAACAGGCTGTTATTCTATTGGAATGAAAAACTAGACAAGGCACCATTTGTCTGTGTTACTTTTAAGCCAAATCCACATCACCTTTAGATGGAGCCTTGGGCCACCTCATCTTCATTCCAGGTACTCTTTTGGAGATCTTTAGGTGATTGAATATGCCTTGCTATTGCTGTTGCTGATGATAACACTGATAGTAACACCTGGAATGATTTTTAAAGTTCTGTTTGTAGACACAGATGTCATCTTAGTGTTTTCATCCTATGGATGATACTGTGTTTATCGCTTAACAGGGTCAAATGGTTGGCAGGCAGGTGTGAGAATGTGGGTGAACCTTCAGTGCAAGGACCTCCTTAGCATTAGTAGTTTCATTACCTCTGTGTTTTCAATTCTGTTTTTTTCTTAAGTTATTCAATTAGTTGTCACAGTTGAAGGAAAAATTAGGGGTTTGCAATGAGGGATGGGTTGTCAGGAGAGCTTTGAGGAGCTGCACTCAAGTGATTTTGCATGCCTCTATATTGAAGAGTTCCAGCTTGAGTCAAACGCGAAAATAATCGTCCATGCCTCCTGTCAGGTGTGTAAGCCTAGCCATAACCATTTCTAAAGTCATGGTGGGGTCTGAATACTCTGAAAGGAGGGAAGATTTAGGTTGAAACTAGATACGTGTGGATTGGCTGAGCAATAAAGATGCCAAGAGAGTGGTCTCTTTATAGAATGTTAGATTGCCGCTTCTTGTAGTGAATCAGGGAGTAACTTATTAAAGGTGTATGCTTTTGATTTATACGTTTTAGAGTTGTACGTGTTATTTTGTTATATCTGTTTTCCTCATACTGAAACTGTTTTGTCTCTAAAGGTGTATGAACATGTATATGAAACTGTGGATATCAGCAGTAGCCCAGAAGTTAGAGCTAATGCAACAGCAAAGGTAAAAGCCAAACTCTAACTTTTGAATAAAATACAGTAGTTCATTACTTTAGAAGCAGAAGAGGATTATGTAAAATTCAAAAGGATATTATCCAGATGTCTGATAAAATGGATAAGCTTAACAGGTTATTAAAAGCTATAAAAAGATGTGTTATATTTAAATTTCTTCCATTCTAAGTTTATTGTTAGAGTTCTGAATTTTTCATGCTAGTGATGGTATGTAGTGAATTACTCTAATTTGTCTTAACATTTAAGTACTTTGAGATAAAATACATTTTCAGCCTGCTCACTGTGTCTAGCTAAAGGGACTATATTTAATTTCTTATAAATGAGAAAGTCTTGTTTCTCACAGGCCACGGTAGCTGCATTTGCTGCTAGTGAAGGTCATTCCCATCCCAGAGTGGTTGAACTACCCAAAACCGAAGAGGGTCTTGGATTCAACATTATGGGAGGCAAAGAACAAAATTCTCCAATCTATATTTCTCGAATTATCCCTGGAGGTATAGCTGACAGACACGGAGGCCTGAAACGTGGAGACCAGCTGCTTTCTGTGAACGGAGTGGTAGGAACTGGTCTTCTCTTTATGTAGCAATAACTACTTGTTTCCACTTGAGGGCACACAGAGAATACACATGGCACAAGCTCATTGTCTTCCAATGTTATCAAAATAGTTTCTTTTTGTCCTCACAAAAACAGCTTGCTTAGGTTTCTGTAGAGTTGTGTGCATTGAGAGTTTTTGGTTATCTGTCTCAGCTAGGAACTGTACTATGTATGTCACTATTTCAGAATCTGAGACGTTATATTAATGTAGTCAAAGTATTTTGTGAAATACAAACTGCCATTATGGCTTCCTTTTTCATTCAAGTTTCATGACATAGATTTTTATTAATACAGTTTTCTGCACCTTCTAAGGTAAGTAGTAAATTATGCTGTGTTGCATTAGGCTGACCAGATTCCTAATAAAAGTGCTACTGCATGATGAAAGCTGTAATGAGATGGAGCTACAAGGTGATGTTGTCTTAAGCTGTGTGGTATTTTTTCCTTCCACTTACTGAGCTTCAAAAGCAAGTTTTTTACTGTATTTTAAGGAATACAGGATTTTTTTTAGATGTATTGTTTTCTGAAGAGTTACAAAAAGCAAAACACAGGGAGGCTGTAAAGAGGAGGCTTTGACTTGAGGTGACTTTCAGTCAAATGCAAGGAAATATCTCTCAAACTTTTATTTACAGACAAACTCTATGCTGGTTTAAAATTAATGTTCTCATATCTGTAAACCAAATTTTTTTTAAAGCTGAGGGTTGAACGAAATCCTGCAGCATTTTGACATGTGAAAGGAATAGTGACTTACGAGGTATCTTTACTCTGGGAACTCCTGGCTAGCGCAGATCCCTGATATACTTGGCTCCTGACTGTTACCTGGGAGTCCAGCTGTCCTTTCCAAGAGACATAAGAGAAATCATAGCTGTAGTGATGCAGCTGTCCTTGGCTTAGCCTTCCTGTTATTTGGAAACATTGAAGGGCTGGTGCAGAATTGTCTTCAGATGAGTCCTTCATCACCCACAGATCCTCTTAAAGACAGCAAAACCACAACTCCACCTAAAGCTGGACCTGATCATCAGACAGTTGGTACAGCGAACAATGACTTTGTTTGCATATGTGTGTATAAATATATACAGAGCCATTGTAAGAATACAGTGAGTGCATAAATTACTGTTGAGAATGCTAACATAGTCTCAGAAGAATCATTGTCATCTGACATTTGCAGATGGAATCCTGTCATCATAATACATGACAGGCATTTTTTTGTGATTATAATTTCCACTTTAATAGTAAAAAAAAAAAAAAAAGCCACTGCCAAGACTGCAGGAAATGTACCTGAAGACAAGTTTATTTTTGTCAAGTGGGAGGTCTTGAATATACTGCAGAATTTTTGGTGTTTCTATATAATTAAACATAGAACTTTAGCATCCTTCTATTACTGGTTTTAAACAGAGCAGCCTACACATCCACTTGAATAACAAAAATTAAAACATTCAAATTTATGTGCTGTCTGATAGAAGAGAAAATATTTGGGTGTTTTTTTAACTTTTGTCCTTCTTTCTGTAAGTAACTTTACAGTAAAAGAAAAACTCAAGTCAACAGGTACATCATCTGTCTTTTGGTTTCTAGTAGCACCAGTGGGAGGTAGGCTTGGGGTAGTCCCTTCATTGTGTTTAATAGGTTTTGGAGAAATAAATTTACTGATAAAATATATGTTGTCCAGGAATGTATATTTGAATGCAGTTTTTGAGAACTATTGCTTAAAAATTGTGGTTAGATGAATCTAATATAAGTCTAAGAAAATCGTGAGAGTTGTTTTAGGAAAGTATTTTTATTCTATTCTTTCTGAGCTGGGTTGGGCTATTCTTAATCAGTTTAGTGGAAGTTAACTTGAATATCTTGCATTTACTGAGGGACATTTGTTGCACTAAGATAAGCAACACACTGCATGTTGGCTGCTCTACTGCAGGTGCCCAGTGTGCACTGTTTTGTCATAACACAGGGCAGCATCAAGAAGGCAGCTATCTTGCAGTTGTCTGTGGCAACTTACTAAGCAGATTGAGGGTGCCTACTGAATTTAAAATGCATGCCAAAAGAAGAAATACAATATTGAATTTTAAGTAAGCATTCTCCTGAAGTTGTTGATTTTAAGTGTAATTTCATAATGGACTAACATTATCCTTGAAAAATTTAATTTTTCAGCATAAACCTAACCAAAGTTTTTTGCACTATTCTTTGGTTAATGCTAATGAGTATATTTATCATCACCTCGTTTGTTTGCTGAAGCATAAATCCTGAACTTGAGTGACATTGTCCTTGTATAGGCTTGAAACTAGAATACATATAAATAAATGCATGAATACATTTGTTTATATAGAAGTTGTACAAAAAAGAAAAAAAAATCTGTTTTCAGTGTGTGTATTTACTAATACTATCCTTAATGGTTTGTGCTTTGCAGAGTGTTGAAGGTGAACACCATGAAAAAGCAGTAGAACTGCTGAAGGCAGCTCAAGGAAAGGTTAAATTAGTTGTGCGATACACACCAAAAGTCCTGGAAGAAATGGAGTCAAGATTTGAAAAAATGAGATCGGCAAAACGCAGGCAGCAAAACTAACATTGTATGCAATAACTTAAAGAGAAAATATATTCCTTTTACATATTATAGTTTCTTTGTGACTCAGTTGATCCAATGCCTGGGCTATGAAAGACCCTGTCCTTTTCATAGAATCATGGAACGATTGAGGTTGGAGGGACTCCTGGAGATCTAGTCCACCACCCCCTCAGCTCAGAGGAGGCCCAGCTAGAGCAGGTTGCTCAGGACTGTGACAAGGTGGGTTTTTAAGCATCTCTGAGGATGGAGATTCCAGAAGATCTCTAGGCAGCCTGTTCTAGTATTTTGCTCTCGCTTACACCATGAAGGCCCATTCTTACGTTTAAATAGAGCTTCCAGTATTTCCACTTGTGCCCATTGCCTCTTGTCCAGTCACTGGATTCTACTGAGAAGGCTTTGGCTCTTTATTTACTCCTCCCTTTCAGGCATTTACACAGGTTGGTAAGATCACCCCTGAGCCTTCTCTTCTCCAGGTCAGACAATCCCAGTTCTCTCAACTTCTCCTTGTCTGTAAGATGCTCCAGTCACTTAATCACCTTTGTGGCCCTTCACTGGACTCACTCTTGTGTGCTCATTTCTGTATTGAACTGGGTAGCCCAAAACTGGACCCAACACTTGAATTTTGTCTCACCAAGACTGAGCAGAGAGGGAGAAACCCCTCCCTCAGCTTGCAGGCAGTGCTCTTCCCAGTGCAGACCAGGAGACTGTCTGGCTTCTTTGCTGCAAGGGCACATGGTGGCTCACAGCTTACTGCTGTTGCCTGCAAGGCTGCTTTGCAGCTGGTCAGTCCCCCAGTCTGTACTGGTGCCTGGGGTTATTCCCCCCCTGCCCCCCACCAGGTGTAGAACTTTGCACTTTGCTGAACTTTGAGATTCTTGTTTGCCTGTTTCTCCAGCCTACCGAGGTCCCTTTGAATGGCTCACTGAGGGTGTGATCTGTCCCATCACACGGGTTGTTTATGAAAAAATACAACAGTATGGACCCCAGTACAGGCCCTGGGGTGCATCAGTAGTGACTGGCATCTGGCAGGACGTTGTGCCACTGATGACAAACCCTCAGCAGTTTCAGAATGTTTTGATTCACAGTTTAAGAGGAATGTGTACTTTTAAAGTGGCATCAAATACCCTGAGAAAACATATATTGTGATATTTCTATTGATTTTTTTTTAACTAAGTCTCCGGTCAGACCTTTAAGCAAGAAAGTGAATTTACAGGTTTTTCAAAGGCATTTAATAAGACACACTGATACAATCAGCCTTGCTTTTTTCCTGTTTTCTTTTGGCATTACTTAACGTAGAATCTGCAGGGGTTTTTCCTGAATCACTTTTGGAAAAAAAATTCTTATGTAGCAGTATTTTGGCACTTTTCTTAAGAATATGTTGTATATCAACTATGAAACCTAATCACAATCTACTGTGTAGCTGATAACAATATCAGATTTTGTAATGTTTTGGTGAGTACCTTGTTTTTACACTTCTGCTAAATTGTAATTCGTTACTCTGGAAATTGTATTACCTCTCCTGTAAATAATTTACAGTTGGTGTTCTCATATAATGATTTTGTAATAGCCAACATTTGCAAGTTTGCAACAATCATTCCTGTAACTTATATTATTTTGTACTAATTTTAAAGCAGTTAAGGGGAAAAATATGATTGTTGTACGCAGTTCTGGATTGACTCTCTAGGTGTATTTTTATACTGAGAAACAGAAGATATATTAATGCAGTGCAAAACAACTCCAGATGTTTCCCTGACTTTCTGCTGTTTCAAAGAATTATTCACCTTAATTGTCATACCTCTCTTGTCTTTTTCGTATCTTCTATTGTAGTCTTGTCTACATGATGAATGTATTGGTCCTGGAATAGTTAGTACCTACATTACTGATTGTTGTATTTATAAGAGTAAAATGTTCTGAGTCTTATAAGCCAGGTTACTGTGACATGTGAACTTGTCTGGGGTTTTATTACTGACAGCTTCTGACTTGGAGGATTCTTGTTTGTACTACAGAAGTATCCTACATCACCATTGCTAAATAAGGACATCTCCATCTATAAGCAATTACTGTCTTATCTCGTGTGCCTGATGGTGGCATGGTTTTTTTGTGTGCTGTTTGGAAGAAAATTTCTGGACAGAGATCCACTTTTTGGAATCTACCAGGTTTGATGCTGTACTTGTGTAGTTTAGGTTTGGGGTTTGGCTTTGTTTGGGTTTGGTTTGGTTTCTTTTAAGCTTCACCTTTTGGTATGTATCTAGAATCAACTTCATTGTCTACTGGGTGTCTGTTCACTTGTATGGCAGCTATGAGTGCATCCTAATTGACTGTTAGTAATTTGATTTTTAGAGGCTTAAACTGAAAAGTGCAGTTCTTGCTGTGTGGCTAATCCCTAGTCTATTTCACATGAAGTAGTATGTGAAAGAAAGGAAAAGCTAGTGATCTGAAAATGGCAGCATGAAGCTTGTGCTTTGTCAGGTGATCTATTCCAAAAGGAAAAGAATGTGATTGCTACAGGCAAGTGAGAAACGTGATTGCTTTCTGCATGTTTGTAAGCATGGTGAGCCTGCAAAAAGAAATTTTGAAGATACTGGTAATTTGAAAATGCAGTATAAATATTTATCAGTTAGATGACATTGAGCACTGAATTGCATGGTTGGTTATGTGTCATAGGCCTCTTTCAAAAGGCCTCATGTTACTGATGCAACCATGTTGTTGAATTGTATATTTTTATGGAACAACTAATGTTTAAAGTATTGAGACCAAAATCATTAGTTAGGTCAATCGTGGATGTGTTTTAATTTAATTGTAAATTAGTAGAGGTTTGTTTTAGAGCCATATATAAATATATATATTATAGAAAGGTATGGATACAAGATAGAAATGTGCATTTTACAGCCTGTATCCCTTGTGTTGCTGAACGAAAGAAGTGTGTTTTGTACTCTAATGAAATACTCTAGTGCAGCTAGAGCTGCTAAATGCAGTAGCCTTTTCATTCTGAATTGTGAATTGAATCCAAGTGTGTAGCATTTGGATATTGTTTGTCAAGTACTACAAAATGTGGGGAGGTGTCTCTGGGCATATAAATAGTATGTGTAGAATTTGATAAAATGTTTTTAAATTGCAATAACAAAACAATAACAACTAATTAATAGTCATCTTTTGATACTATGAAAACCCTTTAGTAATAAAGAAAGGGTGGATTAAAATACACCAAGAAACTTGATCTCTGTTACTACTGAGCAGTGCCTGTACTGTGTTAATATGCAGTCCCTACACACTTGGCATACTTGGGTATGCAAACAGATTAAGAAGAGGTATCATTTCTGCAAGTAACTTCTGCATCTGTTGCTGCTGTGAGGGATCTTTGGTTTTATCAACAGAAAAATAAAAGTTAAATCTCACTTACATTGTGGTTGTTTGTTTTTCTTCCAACTTTCCATTCTGAGTACAGGTTTCAGACTGCTGTAATCCCTAGGGCATAACATAAGCACCCTGTATGTGTGTGGGTGTCGAAAGAGAAACTTTCAATCTGTGATAGTTTGTTTTCCTGATTACTTACAGATCTTCCATTTTCTACCCCAGTGTTTTGTGATTTGTTGGAGAAAATCAGAGTGCTCTAAAGTATGTATAATAACTTGGATGTTCTGCGTTTCTGAGACATCCTTAGTCTCGGCTACATAAGCTCAAACAATTCATATTGTTCTGAATCAGATATTATCTTTTAATTGTTTGAAGCAAGTATCTCAAGTAATGAGATGCTGAATTTCTGTAAGTCCTTGGTTAAAGACCTTGTGAGATTGTTAGAAAAATGTGCCAGGAGTTAAGAATTGAGATAAAGGTACAAGAAAATGCTTCAGTTCTGAATGTTCAATAAGGGGAGGTTTGTTTGGGATTTTTGTTTGGTTTGTTGTTGTTGGGGTGTTTGGTTGTGGTTGTTTTTTAATGTAAATAGGGCTAGATTGCAAATTGAAAATACATACTGAAATATTTATGTGAATATTTGATGTACAGGATTAATAATGCTTGAAGTGGAAATAAAACACATTTTCAATTTTATTTTAAAATAAATCAAATAATTGCCATGATCTGGCTTGTGTCATTGACATAAGTCAAAAGCAAAGTGCATTGTGAAAGGAATTGTATTGGTGCAAGGAAAAAGTGAGACCATAGACATTGGAATTAAGGGAATTCAAAGATACAGAGTAGTTTGGGTTTCTGTCATTCTTTGTCCTCTAAAATCCTCATGAGAAGCTGGTTTCAGAGCAAAGTCTGGGTTGCAGAGCTCACTTTTACAGGGAAGTTGACCTTTGCTTGGAGAGTTTTGAAGATGGCATACTCAACTAAAGACATCTGAAATTCAGAAGTGTACCTCAGCATAAAATTGGTAGGTAGTTCCAGTGATAAAAACCCAAGAAAACTGCAACAAAAGTTTTGGGGAAGCCTTTTAAAATTAACTTAGAAACAATTCCAAGTTTGATGTGCTGTAGTTTCTTGTTGCTTTAGAGACACATCTGAGGTTTAGAGTGACAAAATCATGAAAAATAAAACAAGCTCTGCATCTCTCACCTTTGTTGGGTTCTATAGTGTGGTTCTTTGTTTGTTTGGGCTTTTTTGGGGGGGGCAAAGGGGGAGATAAGTAAACTGGGCATTTTATTGGTAGGTTTAAAATAAAGTCTTCTGCTTGAGAGACATATGATAATAATTTCTTCCCCCTCCTCAAAAAAAAAAAAGTAAAATAAGGGACCTTGTCACACATTTCAAGGTTTAAGAAACTGGATCTATTAATTCCAAACTGAGCAATCCTCAGATCTCTGTATGACTTTTGTATCTGTTTAATTGTATCATTTGATATATTGATAAATCTTGTCCCTATAAAGTCTGGCTTCTGTTAATGTAAAAGCTGGAGTAAGATGGATACTTGCCAATATTACTGGGAGTTTGTGTTCAGTCTTTTAAAACCTTATATGGAAATCGTGTCCTGTTGAGACATAATGATATTTAAACAGTCATTTTCTCCTTCTAAAGTAAATTTCCGTGCCCTCTTTCCCCCATTTTTTAATAGAATATATTTCTGTCTAGTTAATCTCATTTGATAGTGTAGAAGGCAAACATGGCTTTCAATGTTTCTCAGGCTTTTGTATGAAGTTACTGACTTTTTTCCCATCATATCATCTGTTTTAGACACAAAGGCATATTTCTTTCATGTTTCTTTCTGATTCCTCCTAGCTTCATAGAAAATAAATTGGATGAGGAGGAAAGCAGGGGCCAGGGGGAGCCTATGGAAACAAACAGCACCCTTGCAGCCACCCCAGAAAGTCCTGTTCCCGAACAGTGAGTGGTGTACACTGAGTCATGGCCATCCAGAGGTAAGTAAAACCACCTGTACCTGGCTCTTATCTAATCACAGCTCTGCTTCTCTGCCTGAGCCGTGCAGCCCCATTGTCTGAATGAAATCTAATCATTGTTGGAGACTGGATGGCTAACAGCAGGGAAATAACTCATCAGGCCTTTCACCTGCTACCAGTGGCTGTAAGTAAAAAGTGAAAGTTAGTGATTTATTGTATTTCTGGCACTGCAGCGGCATCTAGAAGTCCTAGGTTTGAATCGGGGTTTGCAAATGGCCACTGTTTTCTGTTTTCACTCTTGTAAATGACAGTGAAATACAGTGGCCTACTTTGCCTTCCCTTGCCTTTATAGAAGTACGGGAAATAAAGATCATAGTGGCCGAACAGCATCAGAGTAATTAAAATAGATGCGTATAAAGGACCTTGAGAGACATCCGAAGCTCACGTGCTTTAGAGACTTCTTTCCTTTATTGCAAAATGAAAAATCAGATTGTTGTGGACCTGCACTGTGTACTGTAGGCATTGGTCATCACACCATTAGACATACAATGAAACTAAAGCAAATATTAATTTTGTTGAGTATCTGCGAATTCTTCTCCAAAGTCCTTGTAGAGGGTTTTTAGAGCAGTCCACAACCTCCTCTAAGAACTGGAATCACATTGTATTCTGCAGTGTACAAAGACAGAAAAAATAGTCTGGCTCCAGAAGCCCTCAGTCTATTGCTGCAAAATTATAGTTTTTGTGGCTGGCATTCTAAGATAAATGTTTCTGAGATGTGGGAAAAAAATACAGCAGAAGAAAATAAGAGTTTTTACAGTTTTCTATGTGATTTTAGTTGAGACAATTTATAAATTTTTGGTTTTTTCCTACAAGGAGTACAAAGCCAGCCTGTCCCTCAGCACGAGCAAACAGCTTGAGATGCAAAACTTTGTATATTTTTAAAACTTGTTATTTTTTTGCAGGCTGGTGACTGTAACATTGCTGAAGCTGAGAGCCTGTCTCCATAATAAATGTGGAGTCCCTAAGTAGTTGTATTTGTCTTGGTGTTTCATGAAGGTGTTACAGAACCACAGAATCAATTCAGTTGGAAAAGACCTCTGAGATAATCAAGTCCAACTTAGGATGGAACACCACCATGTCACCTAGACCATGGCACTGAGTGCCACATCCAGTCTTTCTTTAAACACCTCCACGGGCACTGACTCCACCACCTCCCTGGGCAACCCATTCCAATATCTAATCACACTTTCTGTGAGCAATTTCTTCCTAATGTCCAAACTAAACCTCCCCTGGTGCAGCTTGAGACTGTGTCCTCTTGTGCTGTCGCTGGTTGTCTGGGAGAAGAGACCAACCCTCACCTGGCTACACCCTCCTTTCAGGCAGTTGTAGAGAGCAGTAAGGTCACCCTGAGCCTTCTCTTCTCCAGGCCAAACAACCTCAGCTGTTCCTCACAGGACATATGCTCCAGACCCTTCTCTGGACCTGCTCCAGCACCTCAATGTCCTTCCTGAATTGAGGGGCCCAGAACTGGACACAGCACTCGAGGTGTGGCCTCACCAGTGCCCAGTACAGTGGAAGAATCACTTCCCTGGTCCTGCTGGCCATACAATCCCTGGTACAAGCTAGGATTCCACTGGCATTCCTGGTCACCTGGGCACACACTCTGGCTCATGTTCAGCTGCTGCTGACCAGCACCTCCAGATTCTTTTCCACTGGGCCAATTTCCAGCCACTCTGTCTCCAGCCTGTAGCTCTGCATGGGGTTATTGTGGCCAAAGTGTAGGACCCAGCACCTGGTCTTGTTGAACCTCATGCCATTGGTCTCAGCCCATCCATCCAGCCCATCCAGGTCCCTCTGCAGGGCCTTCCTACCCTCCAGCACATTGAGACTCTGACCCAACTTGGTGTCATCTGCAAATTTGCTAATGGTAGACAGATTCAATCCACTCCCCCAGATCATCAGCAAAGATATTAAACAGAACTGAGCCCAACACTGATCCCTGGGGGTCACCACTAGTGACCAGCCACTAACTGGATACAGCACCATTCACCACCACCCCTCTCAGGGCCTGGCCACCCAAACAGTTCTTAACCCAGCCAAGAGTGCCCCTGGTCCAAACCATGGGCTGCCAGCTTTGCCAGGAGTATTGCCCTGGGAGACAGTGTCAAAGGCTTTGCTGAAGTCCAGGTAGACATATCCTTGTGTATAACATCTGAGCTGCTGGTGCTATTAGGCTTGAGCCACACTGCAGTTTAATCCCTTTAGATAAATGTGAGGATGTACTCAAATGGCATAGCAAGAGTAATTCCAATTAGACAACCAGAATGCAAAGAGGTAAGTAAAAAAATTGGATCATCATGATAAAGGACTGCAGTTACTTAGGAAATGTGATGGTTCTGTCTTTAAAGTTTCTGTCATCTACTAAGCAATCCTAAATTGCTTGTCCTGGGTGTCCCCCAAAGCTTTCACTTTAATTTCCATATCCTGTAGGAATTTATCAGGGCTGATACATTTGCTCCCCTCCAACGAAAGTGCCTGGCCCTCCTGGGGGTCATCAGTGTGAGCATGTCAGGTCCTGGATCAACACTGTAAATATGTGCTGTGCTTTACAGAACAAAACCTGAACCTCTCTGCATGGCAATCCAGAGAGAAATTATGGGAAATGACTTAGCAGTGAGAAAACAAGACAAGGATAAGAATGTTGGCAGAGAGGGTAAAATAGGATAAAAAGAGGCCCAAAATTGCTAGTGTATGCTTATGCTCCAAATTTTGAAGACAGCTTAGTATCTGATAGATCAACTTGGTGATAAATCCTAATTACTTAGTGGCTTTCCTTCCTCCCCTCAAGACACAAAACAGTTAAAATAAGGCTGGAATTCCTCAGTTATTCCAGTAATAAGGATTCTGATGAAGCTTGTTAAGTCAGTTGCCTTTTATCTATAAGAGCTTTTCAAAATTACTATTTAAAGTCAATCCTACAAAAACTGTGGTACCCACAGGTCAGTAATGTTTATACTGCTTCAAAATGTGAATAAAAATACAAAGTTTTGTTCCACTGCAGTATTTGAGCGAGAGACAAGGAACAACACAAAAAGCTGGACAGTGATGAGGAATTGTGTGTTATAGGAAAGGAAACCCAACAGCTCTGTTCATTTTTAAGGCTCCACATGCGGGAAGAAATCAGTCTCATGCAGTGACCTAATCATCTCAGAGAATGTGCCAAAGGTATCTGGCGTGTGTGCAAAGTGATTTAAATCAATGCATTGCACCCAGGATGTTCGTGGGTTAATTTATATGAATAGAAAATGCAAGTCAAAACTTTTGGAGTATGTATCCCCTCATTCTTCATTCCAATATTAAAAAGAAATAATTTGTTAGCACGGCACTGAAAATTGTTTGTTAACAAATGATTGCATTATGATTAATTGCTCCCTTGTAAGATCCCTGTGTTTCTCCCCATGTATTTCTTTTTCCAGATCATTTGGGTCATTCTGTGGTGATGATAGTTAATGTACCACATCAAGTTTTCTTTGATAAAAGACTTGAACTAAAGGATATTATTCACTTTTACATAGGAGCTTTAATAATATTCTGCTAAACATTTTCGGATCATGGGCATGTGTTGGGAATAATTCATCACTGAAGATAAATTTACTCCTTTACATTACTTGGGTTCACTATAATTCTTCAAAGTAGTATTTAAATAGGTTTACAGTTACATAATCTCTAAGTTGGTCCTCTGTAGAGGCAGATTTCCTCCTCAGAGCACTGCTTTGTTTGGGTTTTTTAATTGCTGGTATAATGTCTTGCCTTCAATTTTATACTGGTCAGCACTTCAGTGGCTTATAAAAAAATGCAATAATAGGTTGTGTGACCTAAAAAATGTGATTCTTATTGTTTCCTGTGGAAGATCTCAGAGAAAGGGGAATGGGCAGGATGGGAGCTGCTCTCGGGTGGCTAAGCCCACGCTAGATGCTGCCTGAGAGCCCCTGCCTGCCCCTGCCCACCCTTCATCAAGAGTGCTCTTCCTGCTGCTTCTCAGTTGGGCACATATGGTGAAATATGGCAAAATGCAGAGAATACATATTGTTGCATATGGATGTTGTCTTTTTTGCTTTGGGTCTTAATCAAACTCTTCCACATCAAACTCCCATCAAATCCAAATGAATTCATGTCTTTGAAGGGGGATTTTTGGCAGAAGCAGTTATGTTGCTGGACAGTTTTGTGGCAATAGAAGAGAAAAATCCAGTGTCCATATTTTTGTATTTTTTCCTGATGTCTTTTCAGCAAATGTCTGACAAAAGTTTCAGGAAGACCTGCCTATACATCAGGCTCTAAATCCTGAAGAATTCATGCAGTGATAGATTGGATTATCGTGCTTTCCAGCTTCCCCAAAGAAGAACAGAGTGTGGTTTCTCCACATCTCAGCTAAAGAGAATCTTTCATCTATTTTCTTTTTTTATTTTGGTTTTTTTAATTGACTTGATTGTTAGATCCTCATGTCCTTCACCTGCTTTAAAGCACATCTTGGGATTTTTCTCTCCTTTGCAGTTATGTTTTTATCAAATAAGCTAATTGCTGCCTTATGCTGTATTTTGTAGGATGCTTCTTGGCATTTGTGATATTAAGGACTAGATTTTTAAACTATGATAATTTCAAAATCTGTGGGTACAATTTTTAGTTAAATGGGTCATTTAGTAAAATGTGCCCAATTTTTTTTCCAGCTTAAAACACCTCAGCGTGTAGACCTTTGCTACATAAATAAATCAGCCTTGCAAAAAATGTTAGGGTTTTCCTTATAAAGGAAAATAAAACAAATACATGTCTGCAAACAGGTGTCTGCATAAGAAGAAAATGAGAGAAATGTAGGTTGTTGATGGAGAGGAGAGAGCAGTGGTCATCTAACATGGAAGAAGCAGAGGTTGAAAACGTAAGGAAAGTATTAATTTGCCAGGATGAGTTACAGACTAACTGGAAGCAGCAAAGCAATATTGACTGAATGGAAAGATCAAGTGGATTGTTCCTAGGACAGGAGTTTGGAACAAGGAGACTTGAGAGAGCTGCACTATGGAAAATATACTTGAAGTGATGTTGGGAAAAGAAATGGTAAGATTGAAATCAGATAAGGATTTGAGAGGAAAAGCTGAATTATTCCAGTGTTTCAAAACATGAAGAAAAAAAAAACAAAACAGCTTTGCTATTCTGCTTTTACTAAAGATCTTTTGTCCTTTTTTTCCAGAAGAGAAGTACTGTTTCTGTGCGCATTGCAGGCCACCACTGCTGCAGTACAAAATAAGCTCCATGCTACTATTAGTCTTCCAAACGCCAAGCAGGCACTGAGGGCCAATGCTGCTCCCATTATCTTTGGTTAGTGAAGTGAGACTATTTGCAGAGTGAGTATAAGTGCTTTGTTATTTTTTTTTGCCAGCTGTAGAAGAAAAAGGGCACTTTTTCTTATGTGAATTGGTTTGAATCTGTTTTGTTGAAGTGTGTCAAGATAACTCCTTTTAATTTTTTCCCCCTGCTATTCCGGTTGCTGCTGCTCTGTCCCTGTCCCTGAGCACCGGCACAGAGAGTGACATGAATGCACAGTGTCTTTGACCCTGACATTTCTTAGAACAACATGGCTTTGACAATGCATTTCCCTGCCAAGATCAACCAGGGAGGACAAGAGACAACCATATGTGTCTATATTTGTATGGCAGAATTTTAGCGTACATCGGTAGATTCAGCTTTGAGAACTTCATATTTCTCACAAGGTACAGGAAAAACACATAGCCTGTTATTAAAATGACCTTACTTTTGCACGGATGAATGATGATGTTCATACATAATCAGTGCACCAGGAACAGGATTCACAAATGGAAGAGAATAACATTTATAGTGACTAGGCAAAATAGTGTTAAAACTTTTAGAAGAGAGTTAGAACTTGGAAAAACTTGAGGAGAAATGTAGGAGGTGGAGGTGGTGGCTGGAGGATCTACATTTCTAGGGTCCCCTCTGTGAACTCTAGTTTCTTGGACACAGGTGATTTTAAATGTTCAGATCTCCACTATTTACATGCCTGATTCTTAATTTCCACCAAACAACCATTTTTAAGCCAGGACTTTTCCTTTTTTCCCCCACCTCAATCAGCACAAGGAAGGCGTCATGAGTGCAGACATCAGCCTGGTGTGGGGTGTCCTCTGGGATGTCAGTGTTGGTATGAGCAGTCCTTGAGAAGGTGAAGTGGAAGGTATGGGTGTGAGGAACTGGACTTTTTTAATTGCCTCAAAACGTTGCTACTACAGTGAGCTCTGCAAAGAAGCCAGGAGAGTGAAGATAAAGGCTGAGGGGGGAGGCCATAGCTCACAAAACATGAACTTTGTGAAGGCTAGAGTGGGGTACAACTCTAAGTGTGTGATGCTTCTCTAGGTGTGTGATATCTATCTAAAGACCAACAGTGACTGTCTCAGCATATGATGCTTCTCTCCTATGAGCCAGGCTGTGTCAAAAGGGACCCTTTGTGTACACACCCACCATTACCCGGGAGAATGCCTCGTTCTTAGCAGGGATGCCTCCAAAGCAGCTCCCTACCCCAAGACTAAAATGACTGCAAAAGCCAACACCTCCAGTTCTCTGCAAAACAGCCCTACCCACACATACATAGGGGAGGTACCAGGAGGGCTTCTGAGGGTGTATAAACCCACTGGACTTTATGTTTCATGGGCTTCTCTCCCCCACCACTCCCTGACAGCCCAAGACAGCAGCAAAAACAGCAACCAAGTTCACCAGAGATCTTTGAGAGGTGACTATGAACTTTAATTATTTTTCTCTCGCTTTCTCTTTTATTCTCTCTCTCTCTTTCTTTCTCTCTTTTCCCTTACACATTTTATTGGGTGATACCTTTATGCTTTTACATTGCTATATTAGAACCAAAATGTCTAAATACCTGTTTTCCTTTGCCATACCTTTATGCTTTTATATTGCCCTGTTACTATAGATAACAACCAAAACAGCTACATACTTGTTTTCCTTTGCAACCAAATTGTTCTAGAATAAACCATATATATATATATGTGTGTGTGTATGTAAACACTGATCATCTAGTATCGATTTACGTTAATTCACACCAAAGGATTTATTAGCAAAAACCAAAAGTTACTCCTGCCTGACAGGGCGGGTTGAAACAATGGGCTCCTCAACTCCTGTGTGCCCTGCATGTGATCGGAGCACCAGTGTCAGGCCAGGGTTGCTGTGAGCGCTGTTTCGTTGCTGTGTGTCTGCTGGGAGCAGGCCTGCCTCATCCGTGGCGTGTTTGACTTGCCATGCATGTGTGGGGATTTGGGATTTTTTGGATTCGATTGCAGGAACTTGAAGGAACTTGAAGTAACTGCTGCCACGCCGTGTGACACCCTTGCACGGTTGCTCTTACTTTACATTGCAAATCTGCTCGTGGCTTCGGGGAAGTTGGTGGAGCTCAGTGTTTGCACAGTGATGTGGTGCATCCCATTTTCCCTGCTGCAGTGGAGGCAGGTTGTCAGTCACTGTGCTTGCTGTGCTTGTCCATCATCTGTCCAGAGAATGAACAGAGCGCTACCTTCCTACCTGCACAGATCTGTAGTGTGCTCTCTAGGCATTTGTGCTGCTCAGGTCGGGCTGCATAGACACCTGCCTGGGTGTGACTGAGGCTGAGCCAGCAGCGGAGCTGGGCAGACAACTCCCCAGGTAAGTTCAGAGCATCCAAATGAGACATGTTAAATAGGTGGTGTGAGTGGGCACCAGGACAAGATCTGGTGCCTTCACAGTGCTTGCTCCAGCTAGATCTGTTGGCTCAGAGCCCATTATGGGGTCTGGACCAGAGGGAGCCAACAGCGAGAGGTCCCAGCTGGTGTTACCCAAGTGCTGCTGTGACATCTCCAGTGAGATACAGTGATTGCATGGAGCACGAGTGAGATAAGCTGAACATGTGGCAGGCTTATTCCTGGTGGTGGCTGCAGGTTAGAAGCACCCAAAAGAAAGCATTAGAATAAAAGCAAAACTTGGTTAAAGAGAAAAGCAGCACACGGAGGGTGATGGAGAGAACAAATGACAAGGATAGATGGGTTTTGTTTAGTACTCTTTTTAAGGCAGTAAGGAGAAGAGGACCCAGACTGGCACAGGTTTGGTGACGATGTACAGGTTGTATAAAAGCCAGGTACCACTGCGGTGTTTTGTGCGGGAAGGAAACAGTTCTTTTAAAGCAAACCAGTTTTGAGGAGAGCTTGTGCTGCCTTGGTGACAGGAGTGTGCAGTGCTTTATGTCCCTGAGGCAGAAGCACGGCATGGCCTCCTGTCCTCGCTCTGAGGGGATGGATGTGCCATGCCAGCCGAGATCCTCTGGTACCGGACCCGCGCGGGGCTGCCTTTATCTCCTCCCGCTCCCCGCCCGGGCCTTGTTGGTGCCGGTGCCCGCCGGCCGCGGGGGGATGCGGGGCCAGGCGTGCTGTGGTCAGAGGGCCCGGCGCTGCCGGCAGTGGCAGGCCGGCCCGGTCCCGTCCCAATCGCTCCGTCCCGGCTCGGCGGGCACCGGGACGAGCCCCGGGCGGGCCCGGCGGGGCGGGGGGGGCGGGGCGGGGGGCGCGCGGGGAGGGCGGGGCCGGGCGCGCGGGGAGGGCTTGGCGGCCCCGCCCGCCGATC